>NW_019775510.1:245222-255788 GCF_001039355.2 Lingula anatina
TGGGAGAGATGTATGATATAGATAATTCAAAACCAGAGTAGGCCCTATTTTTTCTGAGAAGGTGGGGGTGTCTTGGGGGAACTGTTCGGGGTGGGGGTTGTCTTGAGGCAATTGTCCTAGAAACATGTAGACGGCCAAGACTGACCCATTGCCATCATTAAAAAGTCAAGTCCTGATGTGTAGAGTGTGTATTGACCCCACCCTGCCCCTCCCCGTGGCCTCCAGGTCCCTGCCCCTCCTCATAGCCATCTCCACGTCCCTGTTCGAAATAACTCTGCTTCTGTTTGCTGGGAATATGTCCACTCTGGATAAATTTGGTCCATTTGCACAACAGCCCGGAATTCGATACGATTTACGTAGGTACACGCAGAGTTGCTTCAGTTTTTTTTTTTTTTTTTGTCTCATCACGAATAAAATGTTTTTTACCGATAGGCCTATGGTTTTAAAAAAAGGTCCTCTTCTGGGCCATAGGCTAGCGGAGGAAAAAGCTTGGTGGAGCGGGAGTAGGCCTACAGTAACTATGCGCAGAAGGTTGAAGGTTATTTGTACCGCCTGTGGTACACATAAAAAAGCCTACTTATTTATTAAATGATCTTAAGTTACCATTTAGAATATACTTTTGGACTTAGTACAGTAAGGACTGGGTAAAATACTGTATGAACAATAGCTTAAATTTAAAGTAGGCCTAAGACCTGCGCTCTAACTTGAAGCCAGTGCAGCTGTTTCAAAACATGTAATGTAATTTGTTGGCAATGATACAATTACATTTCAAAAATAAGTATTATTGAATAAACATTGTAGTGTCAGAAGCATTTATACTTGAAATGTTCTGTAGCTAAGAAAAGTATGTCAATAACAATTTATATTAAAAACAATACCAGCCCGGGATCCACCGGTCTGCCACTAGGTGGTTTTAACCAAACCGAAAGTCATGGATTTTTGAATTGGGTTAATTTTTTATTTATTTTAGATTTATAGGATGTCAGAAACGGTGGAATATCTCGGCTTTTAAGGGTATAAGAGTTTCGTTATGTAAATATAGTTAAAAAATAAATTTCAAATCATATGAGATGCTCCTCGAGTTGATCTAAATCCTATTTTGTGTATAAAAGGGAGTTTGAAATCGAAAATTTATTAAAGCTATAACGGAAATTTAACTTTATCTCCAATGTTCGCATTCTTAGAGAACAGGTCAGAATTTTAAATTACAGCATATTTATTCAGCTTTCTGTCAATGCAGGCATGTAGGAACTTTACCTTCATTCAGCATTGGCACAAATCAATTCACAGCAGAGTATGCAGAAAAAAGTCGTACTTGCAATATCCGTGTACCAGCCTCGTTTTGACTTAGTACATTCTAGTTCGAACCTAGCCTTGTTTTGGATTATTCTTTGCACAATATTGTCCTTGTAGAGAAACAAAGCTTGCACAAAAAGAATGAAAATATGTCTCATTTTTTCTTTGTAAATAAGCATTTAACTATTACATGAGGCCGATTGATGAGTTTCTTTTTCGTGAAAAGACGAATAAACAAGGCAGCAAAGCTGACAAATGTACAGACAAAAACAGAAAATAAAGATGCAAAAATGTCATTTTTTTTCAATTGTGATGCAATAATAAATAATGCTTGAAATAGCAGTCAGTCAACACTGAATTTTAATCATGCACAACAGGTAACATGGTCAATAACAGAAGCGGATCCAGAGATTTTGTGTACAAAAGGGAGTTTAAAATCCTAATATATATAGTTTGATATATATTGTTGTTGAAAACTTATTTGTAATATCAAACAACATTACCTGCAAAATTATCACATTGCTTCCTTATTATGGACACTGTGATCTAGCAGAGAGCTTAACCTTTGGGAGTTGAAAGGGAAATATCAACAAGTATGTTTTGTAATCTCATTTAATGGCCACTTAATGAGGCAGGTGACTTAATAGGGAATTTACAGACAGACCACACAAATGTGTGCAAAGGTCTTCAGGCCCATAAGTCACACCTTAAGAAAAGCAGAAAATAATAATGCCCAAAATGGCAGACTGCCAATTCTGATGCAATAATACATTATGCTTAACTGCACAGTCAACATCAAATTTTAATTATGCACAACAGGTAACACCGATGAAAGTAAAAGCATAAGGCTTCAGGCCCATGAGAGTTCAAGTTCGCACTTAGAAAGTGCCAGAATGAGAAAAATGAAAATTTCACAAAAAATGCATAAATTCAATAAAAATGATAATCCAATAGAGCTGGTTTTCTAATTTGAGCTGTATGTCCATCCAAAGAATCATTCTGTGTAAGTTAAAAAATTAATAACACAGTTTTCTTTCCATAACGTTATTGGTCGCAGTGTACAAAGTAGGTTTTTTGTCAATTTCGATGCAACATTACATAAAGATTAACTGTATAAATACCACCAATTTTTAATTATCTTCTATTAAAAACATGGTCATTAAGAAATTTTGATTACCACTGGGCTTCATGCCCAAGGGAGCTCCAAGTCTCACATTGAAAATTCCAATATGTAAAAGGTAAAAATTTTCACAAAAAAAAAAAAAAAAAAAAAAAAAAAATGTATAACTTCCAGAAAATTATCTGAGACAGATTTTCCAACTGAAGCTGTATTTCAGTGCTATGTTTTTAAGTGTAAGAAGAGTAAGTGATATGGTTTTCTTTTCAAGGTCACTACGGAGGCTGTGCCCAAAATAGGGTTTTGTTCAATTTTGATGCAATATTACAATGCTTAACAGCATAATAACCATTATTTTTTTAATAATAAAATAAAAGTATAAAAGTATCATGCATATACAGAAAATGTGACTAGCCGATAGAGTTCAGGGTCACACCTTGAAAATTCCAAAATGTAAACAAGAGATAACTGTATTAAAAAGAATTTCCATTTTCAACACCTCTTTTTAGATAAAATAATCAATTGAACAATTTTAAATGTCCAACTTTCTCCATTCTGAGATACTAAACTTAGTGAATGATTGAATCCGACAAACTGCAATGATACAAGTTCAATTCCATTTTTGATATTTTATTACACAATAACAGGTTTACTGTCATTTTTATATAATCAACTAACAATATTGTCAAGAAGCAGAAAATATCAAAACAACACTTTTACATATCTTATTAGTTCTATAATGAGACTGTTAACTGCTTAAGAATTAAATCTGAAGAAAAAACATTTATAGTACTAAAAAAGACAAACTTTACTATCAAGTTTATTTTCAAACTTGATCTGCATATACTAATCAGAATGATCACTCCTGTGAGTTGCAAGACAAAAGGCTGAGTTTTACTTAAAATGTGTTATCAGTGTTGCATATATGCAGAAAAAAAGTGAAAAAAAAACTGCATAACTTCCATAAAAATGGCCCGATCATGTTGATTTTCTAACTTGATCTGCATATTATAAATATTCATCAGTTCTGTAAGTTTCAAGCCAAAAGGTAAAACGGTTATTCACTTACCGTGTTATCGGCGACAGACACAGGTGACAGATATGTACAGACACATCTGTGTCTATACATAAAAACAAATGAGTACTTTTTTATCAAATGACTCCATTTTACTAAATTTTTACATATGAGCAACTTTTATAACATATGAGACATTATATTGTCAACAGAAAATAATATTGTGAAAACCAACAGGGATTAAAGCTATGCAAATATACATGCATATTTGTGGCATAAAAAGGGTTATTTTTTATTTTTGGAACATCAATATGGTGATTTATTTTTCACTTCTAGATCAGTACATATACACTGTACAGTTAGCCAACAAACACACTACCCACTTTTAAAAACAGGACCAATTTTAACAAATAATATTTTATAAATTTACCCAAGGTCAGCAGTTTTTTTTTTTTGCCAATACCATGTTATTCCTGTACCAATCCACATTTCCATTTAAATCAATTTTTGTTAATATATGAATAATTTTTGTCAGCAAGCCAATTCATGTATGCAAAAGCTTGCACATTGAAATTAACATACCTTACTTTTGGTGCATGGTTCAATCCTACCGATAAAATAATATGACAAACTTAGTTATACTGATGATCAATAATTATTATTATTATTATTATTAGCATCAGCTAGCACAGCACAAAAATATTTTTCATCCCTTAAAAGAAAGTCAGAGGTTGTGATGGTGCTCAATGCCACACAGCATTTGGAAATGACACGTGTAGGTGCTTCTGTCATAATAATTGCAGTCCAAGGAATAGCAAAATGATTAATCCTGGTCCCATTCATGTTTTTCAAGCCTAGAAAAATATTAAATTAAAAAGTTTTAAAAAGTAACATTAAACACTTTTTAAACTGCAAATATCTTTCCACACACACACAACAACACGCACACTAAAATCAATATAAATAATATATCACAATCTTGGTAATAGGGAATTCGAAGCTGGTAACAATCGAATTATCTAAAAATTGTGTCAGTATAGATAAATAAAGCTTATCATCAGGAGCTAAACTGTGGCAAACATGCACATCTTTAAATCAATTAAAATCCCATAGAAATCAAGCCCTGATTTTAGTAAATACATACTGGAGTACATCTACAAACTACAGTGTTCACAACTATCATATGCTAATTGTTGTACTGGTACATTTTGTTTCACAAAATACACAATATTTATAAATTAAATCAGAGGAGTTTTACAAATATAAGGTTTTTATTTCATGAAACAATTTTCTTTCATGAACTAATAAACCATGTGTATGTAGGTGTGTGTGAATGTGTGGGAGTTTGTGTGTGATGAGAGAGAAAGAGAGCATATATGACAGTCAACCTGGAAGACACATGGAACTTCAGAAAATACTCCGTGAAATTGATACATGAACATTCCCTTGGTGTATAAAATGTAACTGAAGCATATGCTCTATTTTCTTGTCAAATTTATTTGTATTTAAATCAACTGGTCATTGTATAAACACATGTGCATCTTACATGTACCTGTCTCAATGCCTTCTTCTCCCAAAATTTTATCTTAGAGCTTCCATTCCCTTTTTAAAAACGAGGCTAAATCAAATATTTTCCTAAATAACCCTCATATGAGCCAGTGTCTCCCAGGCTGTACTAAAACTGCATTTTATTTAATACAAAAGAAAAATACTTCCAACAACTGCTTCCTTCCATGTTTCCCTTCACTGTTTCGAGGTTGTTCAAGAGAAATAAACTAAAATTCAACAGAACAGTGTTTCTAAACACTCAAATTACAAAAATGCTCAACAGAAGACTGCACCTAAATGGTATAAAAATCAATTTGAATAAGATGCCACCTACATATTTACTACAGTACCAATGTGTGTTAAATAGTGCACATTGCCTTTTCTTACTTTACCCAGGAAATGACAAAGAAAACAACCATCAACATGTTCCTTTCAATGATAACTATTTTAAGTTTATTCATTACTGCAAGTAAAACAANATTTTTTGACACTTTATTACACAATACACAAAAACAGGTTTACCATCTTTTTTATATATTCAACTAACAACATTGTTAAGATGCAGAAAATGTCAAAAGAACACCTTTACATATTTAATTAGTTCACAGATGAGATTGTTAACATGCCTAAGAATTAAATATGAGGAAAAAAACACTTATATACAAAAAAGGCATAACTTCACCAAAACTGAACCGATCGAGCTTATTTTCGAACTTCATCTGCATTTCAGTAAGACTGATCACCCCTGTAAATTTCGAGACAATTGGCCAATTGATTTTCCTTGAAATGTGTTATCGGTATTGCATATATGCTGAAAAAAATGAAAAAAGAGCATAACTTCCATAAAAATGGCCTGATCACGCTGACTTTCGAACTTGACATACGTATTATGAATATTCATCAGTTCTCTAAGTTTCAAGCCAAAAAGTAAAATGGTTTTACACTTATCGTGTTATCGGTGCTGCATATATGCTGAAAACAGTGAAAAAACAGCATAACTTCCCTAAAAATGACCCGATCATGCTGATTTTCGAACTTGACCTGCGTATTATGAATATTTATCAATTCTGTAATTTTCAAACCAAAATAAAAAAATAATTTCCACTTATCGTGTTATCGGTAAAAGTGCACGGCAACGAGGACAACAGATGCAGGTGATGGCTATATGTACAGACACATCTGTGTCTGTACATAAAAACTATAACTTTTGTGAAAATGGTCCAATCAAGCTGATTTTCAAACTTGACCTGCATATTATGAATATTTATCAGTTCTGTAAGTTTCAAGCCAAAAGGTAAAAGGATTTTCCACTTATCGTGTTATTGGTGTTGCATATATGCGGAAAAAGTGAAAAAAAAAAGCATAACTTCCATAAAAATTGCCCGATCATGCCGATTTTCGAACTTGATCTGCATATTATAAATATTCGTCAGTTCTGTAAGTTTCAAGCCAAAAGGTAAAACGGTTATTCACTTACCGTGTTATTGGCAACAAACACAGGTGACGGATATGTACAGACACATCTGTGTCTATACATAAAAACAAATGAGTACTTTTTTATCAAATGACTCTATTTTACTAAATTTTTACATATGAGCAACTTTTATAACATATGAGACATTATTTTGTCAACAGAAAATAATATTGTGAAAACCAACAGGGATTAAAGCTATGCAAATATACATGCATATTTGTGGCAAAAAAAGGGTTATATTTTATCTTTTAAATATCTTTCCACACACACACAACAATATGAGCCAGTGTCTCCCAGGCTGTACTAAAACTGCATTTTATTTAATACAAAAGAAAAATACTTCCAACAACTGCTTCCTTCCATGTTTCCCTTCACTGTTTCGAGGTTGTTCAAGAGAAATATACTAAAATTCAACAGAACAGTGTTTCTAAACACTCAAATTACAAAAATGCTCAACAGAAGACTGCACCTAAATGGTATAAAAATCAATCAATTTGAATAAGATGCCACCTACATATTCACTACAGTACCAATGTATGTTAAATAGTGCACATTGCCTTTTCTTACTTTACCCAGGAAATGACAAAGAAAACAACCATCAACATGTTCCTTTCAATGATAACTATTCTAAGTTTATTCATTACTGCAAGTAAAAAAAAAGGAAAGGTTTTGTAAAAGACTGAATTATGCAATATAAACAATAAACAAACTTTATGATCAAGAAATATATTGGTCTATATGAGTATCACATCATTAAGTGAACTGTTCATTGTTCATGTCATAGAGGCGAACTGCCCACATAAGATCACAAAAGATATGAAGAGCTGTACACTGTGGCCATCAAAATCACTCAGCTTCAGGTACACGGCTTCACACTTAAGTACAGATTCATATTTAAGAGTACATGAGAAAAAATTTTACTTCAATCCAAAAGCAGGCTGCATGAAAACTACCGTACCAAGTGCTAATAAGTTGATGTGTTTTTACAAATACATAATCTCAATTTCAAATTTCATTGAAGGAATATAAACAGGAATTGAGGTATATCGTTTCTGGTTCTGTCTGGTACCATGTATGATGCAGATAAAGAAATGCCTTTAATAATTTTGTTCTCCGTTGAAAATGCATACTATGTATTAAACGTTAATTTTAAACCATTTGTAATTTTTTCACTGCACTCTCTATTGATGAATTGCCTGCAGATAAGTAAGGTGGAAAGGATAACACGTGGCTTTGTTTGCTGGCTAGCTGGCTGGAGCTGCTGTCAGGTAGACTGGGATCACATTGGCTAGATCACAACATATGGAGTCCAAATGAGAACAGGGGCAAAGGTGGCTGCTTGGGGGAGGGGTGAATTCATCAGTTTGCTGTCTGCAGCGCCAAGGGCGGTGGTAGATGCACTGGGGTACTCTGCTACAGGTGTAAGACATCTACACATGAATCACTGGATGACATGAATCACTAATTAATCCTGAATGACAGGTCTATACCAGTTCTCTTGCTGCCTTGTGACCACTCCCTGAAAAATGCACAACAGATAAAACTGATTTTAATAAAATGTGAAACAAGCAAAAAGTTCAGGCCCATGAGAGTTCAAGTCAACACTTTGAAAATGCCAGAATAAGAAAAATTAAAATATTTTAAAAATACTATACATTTAATGGAAAAAAGATAATCCTATAGAGCTGGTTTTCTAATTTGAGCATCGCAGGATAACCAAGACTGCAAGCATCATGGCAGGACAACCGAGACTGCAAGCATCATGGCAGGACAACCTAGACTGCCAAAACATGGCAAGACAAGTGAGACTGACAGCATCATGGCAGGACAACTGAAACTTGCAGAACATGGCGGGATAACCGAGAATGCTAGCTTCATGGATTCACTGGCAGCCAGTGTAATCCTTTCAGAATGGGAGTGATATGGTGTGCACTATTGCACTTTATTTGACAAACTAGTCTTGCAGCTGAGTTTTGAATAACTACTATAGTCACATGTACTAAAGAGGATACTTGCAGTAATCTTACCTTGATGATTTACTAATTTTTCAGTGGTTCTGTTATTTAGCACTTTCCTTACATTTCCAATGCGCCATAGTGCCTATAAGATGCTGATTTTCACACTTCAGATACATGCTTCCCCACAGTGCCATTTTCATTGAGGGTAACTCCCAGATCTTTTACAGAATTAGATGGTTTTATAAGAACATCTCCTATGCAATGTTGGCATTTGTGCATTTTTCCTATTTGCTTTGAACCTTGATGTAAACCATATCAACTTGGCTTTAGTATCATTTAAAGCCAACATGTTCACTTTCATCCATTCTCGAATTTCTGCAAGACAAGCTTCCATAGAAGTGATTGTTGCAGACTGGTTGCTCTTACATGTAATATAGACTTGTATCATCTGCAAAAATGACAGTGTTCAGACCATGTTTAAGTATATCTTCTACAGGTAACATGTATAATGAAAACAGGATTGGACCTAACACAGCATCAAGGCAGGACCACTGAAAACTGCCAGAACATGGCAAGCCAAGCAAGACTGCCAGCATCATGGCAGGACAACTGAGACTTCCAGAACAAGGAAGGACAACCAAGACTGCCAGCTTCACAGCAGGACAGTCAACACTTCCAGCATCATGGCAGGACAACTGAGACTGCCAGCATCATGGCAGGTCAACCCAGACTGCCAGAACATTGAAGGACAACTGAGACTGCCAGCATCAACTTCACCATAACTTTTGAGAGACCACTTCTCTAAAACAATCTTCTAAAATAAGGTCATTCTCAGAATGAAAACTTGTGGAGAGCCTTGGTGAGTTTAAACAGAGGTTTGGAAAAATGGATTGGACTTTGTGTATGGATCACCTTAAAATAATACCAGATCTGTATAATCAATCCTCTATTTCACTGGCAGCCAGTGTAATCTTTCACAATGGGAGTGATAGGGTGTGTACTATTGCACTTTATTTGAAAAAACCAGTCTTGCAGCTGAGTTTTGAATAACTTGTAATTATTTTAATCTGATAGTCACATATACCAAAGAGTAGACCATTGCAGTAATCTTATCTTGATGATTTAAATGCATTTTCTAATTTTTCAGTGGATTTGTCATTTAACACTTTCCTTACTTTTCCAATGCGCCATAGTGCATAAGATGCCGATTTTCACACTTCAGATACATGCTTCCCCACAGTGCCATTTTCATTGAGGGTAACTCCCAGATCTTTTACAGAACTAGATGGTTTTATAAAACTCTGCAAGAACATAAGAACATCTCCTATGCAATGTTGGCATTTGCTGCATTTTTCCTATTTGCCTTGAACCTTGATACAAACCATATCAACTCAGTATTAGCATCATTCAAAGCCAACATGTTCACTTTCATCCATTCTCGAAAAACTCCCCAAGACAAACCTCCATAGGAGTGATTGTTGCAGACTGGTTGCTCTTGCATCTAATACAAACGAGTGTCATCTGCAAAAAGTATGTGTTCAGAACATGTTTCAGTATGTTATCTTCTACAGCTAACATGTATAATAATGACAATAAGATTGGACCTAACATAGCATCATGGCAGGGCAGCCTGTCCGGAACCGCGCAAATTTAGATATAAACGTAATTTATCCACACTGACAAAAAATGACCAGTTTCAATCGTTTGATATGAACTCGTTGCCTGCTCAGGTACATTCTCATTCTCTATTCAATATTACACACTTTTAGTACGTACTCCAGCCAATGGCTTCATGCAATTCTTATCACTGGCTTCTTAATGCGACAGGTAAACAAGCCTTACCAAGCCTCTTCAAAATTGACACAATGTATTATAGAGAATACCATAAAAGTTATGACTTGAAATTATTGACATCGTCCATGAATTATTAAATGTCTCCGAGAACATGGCAGGAAAACCCAGATTGCCAGAACATGGCAGGACCATCGAGACTGCCAGAACATGGCAGGACAACCCAGACTGCCAGAACATGGCAGGACCATCGAGACTGCCAGAACATGGCAGGACCATCGAGACTGCCAGAACATGGCAGGACAACCCAGACTGCCAGAACATGGCAGGACCATCGAGACTGCCAGAACATGGCAGGACCATCGAG
>NW_019775510.1:259357-290930 GCF_001039355.2 Lingula anatina
TATATATATATATATATATGATAAAGCAATATGTAGATCATTACAACATCTTATTTTGGCATTTATATATAAAATTCTATTCAACTTTAAAATAATATGAACATATTTTCTTAAAGCACCACATTTTCTTCAGTAGAGGACTTAACAATGCTTGCCAACAAGGGGGCTGTTTATGCCTCTGTAACAATCTCTTAACAGATTATTACCAGAAAACAACTTTTTAGAAAACATAAATATCAGCCAAAATGATCTGATAAAGAAATTCATCAGCCTTCCAAAACATTTTATTTTTTGAAAATTAAGCAGGCCAATCATAAGTTATTACATTTAAAAGAATGCTAACTAGTCGCCCACAAAATTTTGAATAAGACTGGTATGCAAGCATACGTAACAGTTGCAGCCAAAAGGGTCAACTAATTGCCTAATCAATTAAACAAAATTGGCATAACTTTTGAATGGAGTAAAATATCCATTAAAATTTTCTGGAAAGTTACAGTATGCCAAGAAGAATCTGATAAGAGGACAGCGGAGACTTGGATGGAAATGATTCTAAAAAATGTGCCATCACTAAAAACAAAAATAATGGCTTCTAAGGAATGGATCTGTTGCAATGGAAATCGACATTATGATAGCTGTTGCTAAGGTAACAGTTTGAATAATTTTTTTACACATTATCATGAATTTTTTAACTGAATATGAAGATGGAAACACTCTTGGTACTCTAATTTATGAATTTAAAGTAAACAAATACCATGTCACTGTTGCCATAGCAACCAATATTACAATGACAATTGCATATACAATTTTAAGGTTTAATTAGTAAAAAATGCCAGAATGCACAATGAAAATAAGTAATATCCGTTTTTTTGGTAAGTTACCATTTTGCTGTTTTCTGTTAAAGCACCTATAACCCCTCAGTCAAACGGTTGGTTCATTCTCTGCATGAATATGTGGCCAAATACGAGGAAATAACACAGCCTGAGTCTATCGTTTCCAGGAATGCACTGACATATTACAATATTTTATTGCTTAATACGCATTTGTATGTTTAAATTTCTTTAAATGAACAGGACATTTTCATACTTTGAAAAAGTCGTTGTCCTCTCCCATAAAACAAAGCCCATAAAATGAATGTACATTGTAGATACCTACCCAATAGTTTTGAACTGTTGAAGACGGATGTTTAGTTCAGACCTTTTGGCAGCTAAAATAAGCCCATCACTTCCTCATTGGCAAATGCGTTTCCTCTCTAAAATAACAGAAAATTATTAAAACTTATAGTTGATTTTTGACTTCTAATGGAGAGTGTATTTGACGTTTGTACAATGTTTCTACGGTCATAAGGACTAAACCGCGAACTGCATCATTTGGGCCAACGTCGTCAACACAAAATACGCAACGTTATCTTATATCATGAAGCATGAAGGCAAATGCAACTTGTTAGTTGATGTCATTTTTTGTGCTTAATTTTTGGCTGACATGTGGAAAATATAGCAACGTACCCTGAATATCTGTCTCCTCCATCTTCTACAGACCTCTTTCTGAACACCTCTCACCTGAATTACATAATAATGTTCATATACCCTGTGGGAGCAGACGGCTCGTCTGATGGCGGTTATTTAGGAAATTATTAGTTTTGGCCTCGTTTTCAAAAAGGGGGCTACAGCTCCAAGAGAAAATGGCGGGAGAGAAAGGCACAGAGATCAGTAAGATGTAGAGGTGTTTATACAATTGCCTTTTGAGTTTTATACTAATAAACTTTACGAGACGATACAGTATATAATTGTGTAACATTTTATACAGCATAAGAATATCCTTGTATCAATTTCACTGAATATTCTCCTAAGATAAAATGGCGGCACACACAACGTAATTGTAAACATAGACTTTTGAATTGTACCAAAGGTAGCTTAATGGGTTTTTTCTTTATCTGTTCCTGTTTTATCATAATTTGGCATTCATTTTTGAACATGTAAGTTTTTTAAAATGTGCGATGGCCTGTAACTTGTAGATTTTCAACATTTCCAACAAGCTTTATATTCACTGGTAATGATAATTTTGTCAATTGAGTGATGGCAGTAGCGTTCTGGTCTCATGTGTGGAATGAATGTCACAATGTAAGTTAAATATTTGTTACTTGGCTTTTTATGTAATTTCTTTATGTTTTATTGTGAGTAAGTTGAAGTGGTTTGCGGAATGGCATTGTCACCCGTCCTGTATACACAAATGCTGTACGTACATTGTATGTGCATATGGTGGTGTACCAGTAGTTGTTTGCAAGGCGGGTGGGGGGGGGGGGGGGGGGGGGGGGGAGGGNAGTAAACAAATACCATGTCACTGTTGGCATAGCAACCAATATTACAAGGACAATTGCATATACAATTTTAAGGTTTAATTAGTAAAAAATGCCAGAATGCACAATGAAAATAAGTAATATCCGTTTTTTGGTAAGTTACCATTTTGCTGTTTTCGGTTAAAGCACCTATAACCCCTGTGTCAAACGGTTGGTTCATTCTCTGCATGAATTTGTGGCCAAATACGAGGAAATAACACAGCCTGAGTCTATCGTTTCCAGGAATGCACTGACATATTACAATATTTTATTGCTTAATACGCATTTGTATGTTTAGATTTCTTTCAATGAACAGGACATTTTCATACTTTGAAAAAGTCGTTGTCCTCTCCCAAAAAACAAAGGCCATAAAATGAATGTAGATACCTACCCAATAGTTTTGAACTGTTGAAGACGGATGTCTAGTTCAGACCTTTTGGCAGCTAAAATAAGCCCATCACTTCCTCATTGGCAAATGCGTTTCCTCTCTAAAATAACAGAAAATTATTAAAACTTATAGTTGATTTTTGACTTCTAATGGAGAGTGTATTTGACGTTTGTACAATGTTTCTACGGTCATAAGGACTAAACCGCGAACTGCATCATTTGGGCCAACGTCGTCAACACAAAATACGCAACGTAATCTTATATCATGTATGGAAGGCAAATGCAACTTGTTAGTTGATGTCATTTTTTGTGCTTAATTTTTGGCGGACATGTGGAAAATGTAGCAACGTACCCTGAATATCTGTCTCCTCCATCTTCTACAGACCTCTCTCTGAACACCTCTCACCTGAATTACATAATAATGTACATATACCCTGTGGGAGCAGACAGCTCGTCTGTTGGCGGTTATTTAGGAAATTATTAGTTTTGGCCTCGTTTTCAAAAAGGGGGCTACAGCTCCAAGAGAAAATGGCGGGAGAGAAAGGCACAGAGACCAGTAAGATGTAGAGGTGTTTATACAATTGCCTTTCGAGTTTTATACTAATAAACTTAACGAGACGATACAGTATTTAATTCTGTAACATTTTATACACCATAGGAATATCCTTGTATCAATTTCACTGAATATTCTCCTAAGATACTGGCGAGTAGCAAAATGGCCGCACACACAACGTAATTGTAAACATAGACTTTTGAATTGTACCAAAGGTAGCTTAATGGGTTTTTTCTTTATCTGTTCCTGTTTTATCATAATTAGGCATTCATTTTTGAACATGTAAGTTTTTTAAAATGTGCGATGGCCTGTAACTTGTAGATTTTTCAACATTTCCAACAAGCTTTATATTCACTGGTAATGATAATTTTGTCAATTGAGTGATGGTAGTAGCGTTCTGGTCTCATGTGTGGAATGAATGTCACAATGTAAGTTAAATATCCGTTACTTGGCTTCTTATGTAATTTCTTCATGTTTTATTGTGAGTAAGTTGAAGTGGTTTGCGGAATGACATTGTCACCCGCCCTGCATACACATATGCTGTACGTCCATTGTATGTGCATATAATGTACCGGTAGTTGTTTGCAAGGCGGGGGGGGGGGAGGGGAGGTATTGAAACTAGTAGTTGTGAAAGATACAGTATTGTAAACTAACCATAGGCATGTTTTAAAATATATGAATCTTAAATTTTAGCTTTAAACATGTTTACTTTTTTGCCCAGGGTGTGGGGTGTGTGCAAATGTATTGTGTTAATTTTCAGAAAAAAACATAAAGCCAAAATAAGTTTTATTGTACCATTGGTTTGGGTGGAATCATGTCATAAAATGGCAATATAACACAGATGAATAATATGTGTGTTTGCATGTCTTGTCAATAAGTGATAGGCAAATAATCATTTAAGGGACTGTTGGTTTTCACCATTACG
Source organism: Lingula anatina (assembly GCF_001039355.2). The sequence goes on from NW_019775510.1 coordinate 263,555, forward strand.
GAATTGTTTTTGTTAACCCACTGGATTTGTCAGCAAAACTTTGGTTTTTAGTCTGGTTAAGGGAACCAATCTTAATGCTCTTGAGGATATGGCAGCACGTGTGTTTTGTTATCATACCCTTATTTTCCATTTTTGTATTGCAAATTTAAACATTGGGAAAACTTTGGAGGTACTGAAGGTCCGGAGGACCTGCACTTCATGTTCCAGAAATCTACAGGTCATAATTCTGTGGAGGTCTGTCAGTCGCTGCTTAAATATGATTAATTTTTCTCTCTCCCTTTCTCTCTCTTCTTCAGTCAATGTTTATGCATAATTCATTGCTCTCTCTCTCTCTCTCTCTCTCTCTCTCTCTCTCTCTCTCACACACACACACCTGCAAATGCATCACTTCTAAGTTTGTGCCTTTAAAAGGAAATTAGAGTTGTTCCACAAAAATAAAGAACATATAGTAAACACTCAATCTTTTTGAAGGGTAAAAATTATCAAACATTCAGATACATCATTTCATAAGTACAATATTTATTCTTTATAGCATTTGTGGTGCTTTTACTGCATAGAATATAATTATATAGAAGTCAAGTATGTTTATAATTTTGTTTGTACCATCCCATAGGAATGATCTGATTTTTAGAATTTCTGACTTTGAAAATACTGAATACAATAATTGTAAAAATCACAACTTTTTCATATTGAAATTACTATTTAATGGGAAGATGTAGATCGTCTGTAAAACTCATCTTTTTAAATTTATAATTATTGTCCATTCAATGAAGCAGGACCTTCAATGTTTAGGGCATGATAGTGGGTACACCACAATTTGTGATGCCCTGACTTGCATGTGTTTTCTAACATTTTCAGGCCTTGATTCAAATTGGGTTTTTAATTGATGATGGGTGTTCAACTTTGCCCAAAGTTCAGTTCCAGATAAACTTTGTTTATCAATACTGTCATGAATTAAGTATAAATAGTGCAGTTTAAGGTAAAGATTGATTGTCAATGGTGCTGTTTAAGTTTACCTATTACAAATATTGCAATTTATTATTATTAATTTCAATGTGTATGTGTGTGAGCGTGCGATAAATGTAGTTAGAAAATTTTTTAGAGATATTCTATTGAAAACTTTATTAATTTCTTCTAGGCTTGAATCAATAGAATGAATAGGACCAGGATTAATCCTTTTGTCATGTCTTAACCTACAATTATCATAAGAAAAGCACCCATCATTTCTAAATGCTGTGTGGCAATGACCACCATCACAACCTCTGCAATACTTCTAAGGGATGAAAAATATGTTCTTGAGCTGTGCTCTTGCTAATATTAATAGTTATTGCTTATCAGTATATAGAAATGCAGTTTGTGTTATCATTTTAGGCTTTAGCCACATGAAGTAAGTTAAAAGTGTAAGAGGTATATGCACAGGCCTGTAGCCAGCAGTTTCAAAGGGGGGGGGGGACTTTTTCTGAAAAAATGGACCTTTAACCATATTATCCCTATGTACCTAGGTCAAATTTTACCCAGAGTGGACCTTTTTCCAGCAAAAATGGGGGTTCTTTCGAACCCCCCGAACCCCCCCTGGCTACGGGCCTGATGCAACTAAATGTTTTAGTTGTTAGTTAAATGTTTCATGCATTGTTTTATTTATAATGTTTTGGTCCTTGTAGCTGTTGATTTTCAGGGTGCGAGTTTTGGTCCTTTTAATATATCTCTGCCTCTCACATGCCTCCCCATGATTCTGGTTGAATGGAGCCAAGATTCAGTTATGATTTTATACATATATTAAACATGCACATGCATGCACACACACTAACATGTACACGTACTACATGTGCACAATGTTGCTCAAGCAAGCTGGTCTTTAAAATACTAAATCTGGTCTTCATGAAAATAATCAATTTTTTTAATGAATAGTCTTTGTATGAGTTTTCACTCATGCAATTCTGTATTTTTGCCCAAATCCTATTAGTACACAGATAGTTTCTATTCCACATTTTTGTCTTCAGGCGACATAAAAGACGGAAAGAGTGTGTCAGATGCTGAGAGCATTAAAGAAAGAGGTAAGATGGTATACATCAAATTTAACAGGCATTTATTTATAACACACTTTAAAAATGTACCCACACAATAAGCTGACTCTCTTGCACAATCACTGAGTTAATTCACTGTTATCTACCGGTATTTTTATTGAATGTATATCTTAGAATATGTGATATCCTTATTGTGGACAAGTATGGTTTCTATTTTTTCTTCAGATGATGTTAAAGACACAAGAGCTGTGACACTCAGACATGAAGGAGAGAGGTTAAGGCAGAAGGGGCAATAGAATAGGGATCTATTTATTACACTGATCAGAAGCGGATCCAGAGATATTTTCTGACAGTCTTCCAAATTTTCTTTGTTGATCCATCTTCCATTTTTGACCATCTTCTGACAGAAAACATTAGATGGTTGACAATGTAAACTTGAACATCTGACCCTCTTCCAGAAGACCCAGAAGACGGCTTAAATCCGCCCCTGCTGATGGAATGTGACTGTGAATGTACACACACCCACACACACACACACACACACACATACGAGCATAAACACTCCTTGTGTTGTGCCAACACAGTTTGTGCTTTTTGCGAGTTTAAATGATACTTGGCAAATTTGTTAACTCTAAACAATGGTAAATATTTTGATGCAGTTTCACATGTGAAATAAGATGCACTGACTGCTTATTGAAGGTAATTTATTATTGCATATTAGTAAGTAATACTGTGTCATATATTTCAGCTCCCAAGGACTGCTGCCAATCAAGGTGGAGGAGGATGTTAAATCTTTTCACATCTTCCTTCAGATGCAGGCCAAGAACAGAAATGGTTATTATTATCATCATTCATTATTAAACCTCACCATTTCAGACATTTAGAAATGAAAAAAAAAATTACAGTACAGTATTTATAAAAGAACAGATTAATTATACGGTCACAAGAAAGTTCTTTTTTTGTTTCCTTGCTTTGATGACATCATAACAAAGTTAACTTTAAAAGAATTTTGGAGAAAAACTTGGTCAATCAGCTGGTAAAACTGTTCATGAAAGCAGTAATTATGTGATAGTAGTTAGGGGCTAGTGCTTGTAGAGTTACTGTCAACATCTTTTTACAGCTTATACATTTTAACTGAATTATATTTTAATATTTTCATCACATCTGTTATTAGCTCTGTGGCATCCAGTTTGAACACTTCAGAATATCATTTTCTTAAAATACCTTTATTTTACTGGTACAATAAAATATTGATGTTATGTTATTAAATGGGTTTTGTCTTTCTTTCTTTTCTAAATAAAAGAGAAAATTTTGCTAAAAAGGTGATTTTAATATTTATAAGTAGCCAGCAATGTTGAAGGGTGGGATGCTGAAGGGGGGTTGTCGTTATCCAAAAAAGTGGATTTTCTTTACTTGTTTAGTTGATCCAAGTTGGGATACGTCACAGTAATGGTACCATGATAGGTTTTGGACCCTTTCCAGCAAAAAGAGCAATTTTTTCAAACCCACATCCTCAAATATGGGCCTAAACAAATAATTTGGCCTGTATAACATAAATGAATTTTGATTATAGTTGAAGAACTTTGACTTTCATCCAAACTTTTTTTCGTTTATTACTATATCCATTTGTGACTTTCAAATAATCTTTTTTTTTACAAAATGTCCCTTAAAGTAAAAAAAATTTCCTTCCTCCAATTTTAAATCTTTACATCACTCAACTAAAATAGAAATGACCACTTTATGTCACTCTCTGCTTTCACTGAAACAAAAACAAACCCAACTATTGGTTATTGTCATGACAGGAAGTTTTATAACAATAAGTGTGCCAGATGTTAACAGTGCTGAAGACAGAGCCCTGACAGAAATGTCTATATATTATTATGTACTCCTTTAATGCACTCATGAAACATGCACATACAAATACTAGCTATATTACATACTTTTACTTGAAAAGATAATGCTGCAGTAAATTAGGGACCACAGTTGTAGATGTCTAAGTTTAAACATAATGAACAATTTGGAGAAGAATAAATACACATCAGGTATACAATGTAAAATGGCTAGTACAAGTGTAATCTTTCAAAAATGTNATGTTTGTCTTCAGGCGACATAAAAGACAGAAAGAGTGTGTCAGATGCTGAGAGCATTAAAGAAAGAGGTAAGATGGTATACATCAAATTTAACAGGCATTCATTTATAACACACTTTAAAAATGTACCCACACAATAAGCTGATTCTCTTGCACAATCACTGAGTTAATTCACTGTTATCTATTTTTATTGAATGTATATCTTAGAATACATGTATGTGATATCCTTATTGTGGACAAGTATGGTTTCTTTTTTTTCTTCAGATGATGTTAAAGACACAACAGCTGTGACACTCAGACATGAAGGAGAGAGGTTAAGGCAGCAGGGGCAATAGAATAGGGATCTATTTATTACACTGATGGAATGTGACTGTGAATGTACACACACACACACACACACACACACACACGAGCATACACACTCCTTGTGTTGTGCCAACACAGTTTGTGCTTTTTGCGAGTTTAAAATGATACTTGGCAAATTTGTTAACTCTAAACAATGGTAAATATTTTGATGCAGTTTCATATGTGAAATAAGATGCATTGACTGCTTATTGAAGGTAATTTATTATTGCATATTAGTAAGTAATACTGTGTCATATATTTCAGCTCCCAAGGACTGCTGCCAATCAAGGTGGAGGAAGATGTTAAATCTTTTCACATCTTGCTTCAGATGCAGGCCAAGAACAGAAATGGTTATTATTATCATCATTCATTATTAAATCTCACCATTTCAGACATTTAGAAATGAAAAAAATTACAGTACAGTATTTATAAAAGAACAGATTAATTATACGGTCACAAGAAAGTTCTTTTTTTGTTTCCTTGCTTTAATGACATCATAACAAAGTTAACTTTAAAAGAGTTTTGGAGAAAAACTTAGTCAAACAGCTGGTAAAACTGTTCATGAAAGCAGTAATTACGTGATAGTAGTTAGGAGCTAGTGGTTGTAGAGTTACTGTCAACATCTTTTTACAGCTAATACATTTTAACTGAATTATATTTTAATATTTTCATCATATCTATTATTAGCTCTGTGGCATCCAGTTTGAACACTTCAGAATATCATTTTCTTAAAATACTTTTATTTTACTGGTACAATAAAATATTGATTATATGTTATTAAATGGGTTTTGTCTTTCTTTCTTTTCTAAATAAAAGAGAAAATTTTGCTAAAAAGGTGATTTTAAAATTAATAAGTAGCCAGCAATGTTGAAGGGTGGGATGCTGAAGGGGGGTTGTCGTTATCCAAAAAAGTGGATTTTCTTTACTTGTTTAGTTGATCCAAGTTAGGATACGTCACAGTAATGGTACCATGATAGGTTTTGGACCCTTTCTAGCAAAAAGGGCAATTTTTTCAAACCCACATCCTTGAATATGGGCCTAAACAAATAATTTGGCCTGTATAACATAAATGAATTTTGATTATAGTTGAAAAACTTTGACTTTCATCCAAACTTTTTTTCATTTATTACTATATCCATTTGTGACTTTCAAATAATCTTTTTATTTTTATGAACTGTCCCTTAAAGTAGAAAATTACCTTCCTCCAATTTTAAATCTTTACATCACTCAACTAAAATAGAAATGTCCAATTTATGTCACTCTGCTTTCACTGAAACAAAAACAAACCCAACACTTGGTTATTGTCATGACAGGAAGTTTTATTACAATAAGTGTGCTAGATGTTAACAGCACTGAAGACAGAGCCCTGACAGAAATGTCTATACATTATTATGAACTCCTTTAATGCACTCATGAAACATACACATACAAACACTAGCTATAATACATACTTTTACTTGAAAAGATAATGCTGCAGTAAATTAGGGACCACAGTTGTAGATGTCTAAGTTTAAACATAATGAACAATTTGGAGAAGAATAAATACACATCAGGTATACAATGTAAAATGGCTAGTACAAGTGTAATCTTTCAAAAATGTAACTAAATCAAAGTCATGCTTGCTTTATACATAAAAGAAAATAACTTTATAAAAGAAGATTCAAAGAGAAAAAAATATTCAGAAAAATGGCTTAACTAATAAATGCACATATCAATTCCATTTTCAACTGTAATAATTTTGAACACAAATCTGTCACTCAAAAGGCTACACCTCACACTAACTGTTATCAGTAACAGGTAAACAATTCAGAGAAAACCATCAGAGAATAAAATATGGGGAAAATTACTAAGGACACCCAGGAGTCCCTCCTTTCACAAGGCAGATATTTAAGATTGTATAACCTTTGACACAAAGCCCAATACACAAATTGTGCAACAGTTAAGTACAGAGATATTATTCCCAAAGTCTGATATGATAAACACAGAAATTTTAAAAAATATCGCTGGAATTGGGGCAGTATTGTTTCATATGAAATTTACTAACAGCAGAGTAATAGACTGTAGAGACAGGCATACCTGGAAGAAAAGATGTCCCACACAAGCCCATCATTATATACCTTACTAGTCATATCATTTATTGTGTTGCAAGGAACCAGTCTGAAAAAGAAATGATAATACCGACATAATAAATGAAAATTTATTTTCAGATAATCTGCCAGCTGGAGGTGTTTGGTATAGGGACTGTCCTATGTAATCAAATGAGTTTTTTTTTTTTTNATTTTTGTCTTCAGGCGACATAAAAGACAGAAAGAGTGTGTCAGATGCTGAGAGCATTAAAGAAAGAGGTAAGATGGTATACATCAAATTTAACAGGCATTCATTTATAACACACTTTAAAAATGTACCCACACAATAAGCTGATTCTCTTGCACAATCACTGAGTTAATTCACTGTTATCTATTTTTATTGAATGTATATCTTAGAATACATGTATGTGATATCCTTATTGTGGACAAGTATGGTTTCTTTTTTTTCTTCAGATGATGTTAAAGACACAACAGCTGTGACACTCAGACATGAAGGAGAGAGGTTTAGGCAGCAGGGGCAATAGAATAGGGATCTATTTATTACACTGATGGAATGTGACTGTGAATGTACACACACACACACACACACACACACACACACACGAGCATACACACTCCTTGTGTTGTGCCAACACAGTTTGTGCTTTTTGCGAGTTTAAAATGATACTTGGCAAATTTGTTAACTCTAAACAATGGTAAATATTTTGATGCAGTTTCATATGTGAAATAAGATGCACTGACTGCTTATTGAAGGTTATTTATTATTGCATATTAGTAAGTAATACTGTGTCATATATTTCAGCTCCCAAGGACTGCTGCCAATCAAGGTGGAGGAAGATGTTAAATCTTTTCACATCTTGCTTCAGATGCAGGCCAAGAACAGAAATGGTTATTATTATCATCATTCATTATTAAATCTCACCATTTCAGACATTTAGAAATGAAAAAAAATTACAGTACAGTATTTATAAAAGAACAGATTAATTTTACGGTCACAAGAAAGTTCTTTTTTTGTTTCCTTGCTTTAATGACATCATAACAAAGTTAACTTTAAAAGAGTTTTGGAGAAAAACTTAGTCAAACAGCTGGTAAAACTGTTCATGAAAGCAGTAATTATGTGATAGTAGTTAGGAGCTAGTGGTTGTAGAGTTACTGTCAACATCTTTTTACAGCTAATACATTTTAACTGAATTATATTTTAATATTTTCATCACATCTATTATTAGCTCTGTGGCATCCAGTTTGAACACTTCAGAATATCATTTTCTTAAAATACTTTTATTTTACTGGTACAATAAAATATTGATTATATGTTATTAAATGGGTTTTGTCTTTCTTTCTTTACTAAATAAAAGAGAAAATTTTGCTAAAAAGGTGATTTTAAAATTAATAAGTAGCCAGCAATGTTGAAGGGTGGGATGCTGAAGGGGGGTTGTCGTTATCCAAAAAAGTGGATTTTCTTTACTTGTTTAGTTGATCCAAGTTGGGATACGTCACAGTAATGGTACCATGATAGGTTTTGGACCCTTTCTAGCAAAAAGGGCAATTTTTTCAAACCCACATCCTTGAATATGGGCCTAAACAAATAATTTGGCCTGTATAACATAAATGAATTTTGATTATAGTTGAAAAACTTTGATTTTCATCCAAACTTTTTTTCATTTATTACTATATCCATTTGTGACTTTCAAATAATCTTTTTATTTTTATGAACTGTCCCTTAAAGTAGAAAATTACCTTCCTCCAATTTTAAATCTTTACATCACTCAACTAAAATAGAAATGTCCACTTTATGTCACTCTGCTTTCACTGAAACAAAAACAAACCCAACACTTGGTTATTGTCATGACAGGAAGTTTTATTACAATAAGTGTGCTAGATGTTAACAGCGCTGAAGACAGCCCTGACAGAAATGTCTGTACATTATTATGTACTCCTTTAATGCACTCATGAAACATGCACATACTAATACTAGCTAATACATACTTTTACTTGAAAAGATAATGCTGCAGTAAATTAGGGACCACAGTTGTAGATGTCTAAGTTTAAACATAATGAACAATTTGGAGAAGAATAAATACACATTAGGTATACAATGTAAAATGGCTAGTACAAGTGTAATCTTTCAAAAATGTAACTAAATCAAAGTCATGCTTGCTTTATACATAAAAGAAAATGACTTTATAAAAGAAGATTCAAAGAGAAAAAAATATTCAGAAAAATGGCTTAACTAATAAATGCACATATCAATTCCATTTTCAATCATTTTGCAATAATTTTGAACACAAATCTGTCACTCAAAAGGCTACACCTCACACTAACTGTTATCAGTAACAGGTAAACAATTCAGAAAAAACCATCAGAGAATAAAATATGGGGAAAATTACTAAGGACACCCAGGAGTCCCTCCTTTCACAAGGCAGATATTTAAGATTGTATAACCTTTGACACAAAGCCCAATACACAAATTGTGCAACAGTTAAGTACAGAGATATTATTCCCAAAGTCTGATATGATAAAAACAAATTTTAAAAAATATCGCTGGAATTGGGGCAGTATTGTTTCATATGATATTTACTAACAGCAGAGTAATAGACTGTAGAGACAGGCATACCTGGAAGAAAAGATGTCCCACACAAGCCCATCATTATATACCTTACTAGTCATATCATTTATTGTGTTGCAAGGAACCAGTCTGAAAAAGAAATGATAATACAGACATAATAAATGAAAATTTATTTTCAGATAATCTGCCAGCTGGAGGTGTTTGGTATAGGGACTGTCCTATGTAATCAAATGAGTTTTTTTTTTTTTTTTTTCTTAATTGAGGGTATCGTATGGAGGAGTGATCACTGTAAATGGAAAACAAAATCATTAATTTACAAATCACAGTTAAAAAAACAGACAATGACTGTACATTTTAAGATAACTTGTAACGTTTACAAATAATGACCCCATTTTAATTAACTTTTATACATGTAATATTGAAAGCATTTTAATGCATTTTAATTAGCGTCTGGTGGCTACAGTGAAAGAACAGAAAAACTTCACAATGTTTAATGTTTTTAGCGCCACCAGTAAAATAATTGAGAGAGATCTCTCTCAATGATATCTTGCAAGTCAGAATGTAGAAAACAAGGAAACAAATTATGGGGATCCCACCCATCCAGCAAGTTCTCTTTTTAAATTCTTACCCAGCAATAGTAGACTGCTGACTTTTGAGGACAGTAAACAGTTTTAAGTATTTTTTTTCTTTTTTGTCTCTCTGCAGTATCAAATATTAATTCCACTTTTAGGCCTAATTCATAAATATTGTAATGTCCAGTGCTTTATTTTAGTTTTATATATCATGAGTCAATAAGACACCTAAAACTTTCATGGAAAATAAACTGAAAATAAATCTGGAGATTTATTTTCAGAGTCCTTACGTAGGAAACATCTCGCTAGAGAACGGGTTTAATTAAGGCATTTTTGTTAGAGGCATTTGTTTATTCTGCTTATTAAAATGAGAAGGGAAAATCAATATCTTTCATCGCATTTACTGGAAATAAAGCTGAAAGATATCTATCCCCTTCCCTACACAACATTTAACATGTAAGTAAATGCACATTTCCTTAGATAGACTTTTAAAACTCCATTCTGTGAATATGATATAACTAATATGCCGTTTCACTAAAGCCCCCTTTACACTGGACGGCGACCTTTCTGCGTCCCGCAGTAGGGGAAACTGGGGCTACTGTAGTTGGACCCCGGGGTAAGTCCCCCCCCCCCCCCGTCAATTTATGAAAAAGCATAACCACGAGGTAAAAATATTGGCCACTTACTCTTGTAAAGTGACCGTAGCCTGCAATGCTTAGAAAGTGTCGGACGTTAAAAAGTTTTACTTAAGCGGTGAGTCGAAATAAACGATTTTTGCACCAGAAGTAATTTTGTTTAAAAGATTTTATAATCTATTTTCACAGAGATGGTCCTCGAAAACAGGTAAGAGAATTTAAATTCATTACTTTGTGTAATATGAAGCTTGATGAAATTATTGATCAAATAGGCCCATGATCATTATATAAAGCATGTTACTAGATATAGGTAAAAATTTACAAAGAATTAGCTTCATAGACACAGAAAGCTTCTCGATCCTGGACAACATCTCGACGTGAATTCCAAGGGAAAAAATGCATCGCCTGATGGGGCCTCAAGTACGGTTACCACTGTTACATAGTACTCTCTTTTTATATAAATGAAATTCATGATATGTGGACACTTTTGCAAGAAGTGAATTCTGTACAAAAAGTTCCGAGTATTTAAAAAATTATTATGAGAGTCAGACTCAGAAAAAAATTATAAGAAAAATTATCATATCAGCGCCCTCTATCATTTATCGCTGTCTTCACGGGGTCCGCCATATAGATAAACGCCCCAATAAAATATTCGTCCCGATAGATACGTCTCTATACATACACGTCTCAATAGATTTACGTCTCGTTAAATTTACGTTCCGATAGATCCACCAACAGATTCCTATAAACCCACATATCTTTAGATCCAGGTACCGCTAGATCCATCTATCTGACATCGTAATCGGCTAAAAGGCCCATATCAACTTGTGGTACAGGTATGAGGCTTTCGAGTGATAGTCTGGCTGCAAATACTGACCCACTTAGTGATCTGACTTTATCACAACCTGATATTTATTATTTATTCATTTATTAATGTATTTATATATTTATTAGGTGTTCAAACAAGACATACATGTACGTTAGCGTCTACACTCTAAAGTTCGGGAACGCGTCGTAAACATGAAACAGAACACATTTTAAGTGTGCAAATATAACATTTTGAGAACGCATTAAACAGTGTTCTGGCACCTGAACACTAAGCATTGTGAAATATAGAACACATTTTTGTTCTTTTTTTTTTTTTTTTTTTGTTTTTTTGTTTTTTTGTTTTGTTTAGAACACATTTACATGTAAATTCAGAACACTTTTTACGTGTTCGAATGTTACATTTTAAGAACGCTTTAAACAGTGTTCTGACGCTAGAACAGTAAGCGTTGTGAAATATAGAACACATTTTTGTTCTTTTTATGTTCTTTCACAGAGTATTGTGTGAAAACGATCTAGTAGAATAATATATTGCTGGAAGGATTAATATGTGTACTGTCGCTTTAAAGAAGTGCATTTTATGTACTGAGTAGTATACCAACTATTTTGAGCAATAGTGTACCTGTAATGGATCTATCGGTATTTGGATCTAAAAATACGTGGATCTATAGGTATGCGGATTTAAAGGACGTGGGTTTATGAGGACGTTGTATCTATAGAAACGCAAATATATAGGACAGCAGTAAAAAATCGGATCTATCGGTATTTAAATCTAAAAAGACGTTTTTTCCGTTTTTCCTTTATGTATCTATCGGTAACGGGAGTATAGGGACGTGTAATATTTTGGGACTAAATTTTATCCGTACGCACCCGTCTTCACTAGCACAATGTGATTGAATTCATGGACAACGTCACAATCATGTTGAGAATGTTTCTGAGGTCAAGTACTGTAGCATTATCACTGTTGTAACTCAACTTCCTCTATTCTCCCGGACCCTTGCAAACCTGTCAACATTGACAACATACGTCCCCCACCCCGACACACACACACACACACACACACACACACACACACACACACACACCTACTTTTTATGCTTGGGAAAGTAACGCCTCGGTTAGAAATGTGTTGTTACATGTAGCAGTTTGCTACAATAAAATACTTTGACTGTACAAAATGATATAGAAAAAAACGACAATTAAGAAATTTATTATATTTCAATTCAAGTCTTTCTATATTTCAAGAAATCCATCAGCTGTTTTACAACTTAGTCATACTATAACAGCCTGTTTTAATCAATAATTAAAACAAGTCAATTTTTGCGCTCCGATATTTCAGTCTCCGTTGTGTGGCTTTCGTCGGGGATTCAGCTTTTTTCATACCACAGGTAGAGGTGACACTCACGTCGTTAGCCTAACTTTCAATGTTACTGGAACATTTTTTGAAATATTGTTGAGATTTCTTTGTGAAGTCCCAAATATCCCACTTCGCAAAAAATTCATTTTTAATTAAAAAATGAAATAATCATTCTGTCCTTCAAAACTGCACTACTTTTTTTAGCCATTGTCTATGGGGACAGTTCGGCAAAGCACGAAATCGCATTCACTGGCACTTCTGTTTTGTTTCCTGATCTATATTCTGGTTAGTCGGGCAAATAGGCCCTAGTGCATACATGAAAATGTGCAATTTTCTAGCAAGTCGGCAAACATACTTGATGTGAAAATTAATCCCTGACAGTTTGTGTAGTTTAAAAATAGCGAACTTTGACTCCACGTACATCCTATCGGCACTTTTTGTTCCATTTGTAACCTTTTTTAGTTTTAGTTCTTTTCGTAGCGTTGATGCTTTGCTAGTTAACTAAATATCATATTTTAATTTAAATTTAAATATCATATTGTCATTTTCAATGGATTATTAGGTAATTTCTTTTTAAACATTTCACCCCCCCCCTCCCCGTCTCGCGTTAAGTCTTCACTAACGCAATTGGCTGATATTTGTGGAGTCCGTCACAATCATGGTTGAGACAGCATCAAAATCAACACACCGCAGCCTCTGGCTACCCTCTACCAGGGTCATAGATTGAATTTTCACTAGACATTCAAAGATACGCCTCTGGTTAAATAGATGACTAATTTCTGTACTGTAAAAGCAGAATATGTCCACAGCATAATGACTTCGGCCCTGGTAGAGGGAAGTCATTGGATCATTTCCCAACTGAGATTGCTCATTTGAAATGTCTTCACAGTGACAGAAAACATATTTTGGGTAAGCAAAAAAGATAAAAAGATTAAAAATGCGAGAGACATTAATAAATAGGGGGGAGACATAAATAAAATCGAAAACCAGATTAATTCAAATACAAGCAGAAACATTTAGATGGACAATATTAAATTACACACAAGTATCTAGAACTAAATTCGGAAGTCGCCATTGGAGAGATTATCATTATGAGCGTTCTGCTAAAGCCAAGGCTACATTTTTCACAGACGCCTTACCATGAAATAGAAATTAATTTTCCGTATTTTTGTACTGTAAGTGTCTTTGGACGTTCGTCGTAACATTTCTGCCACATGACTTCAAAGTTAAAGTAACGGACGCCACACAAGTAGGGGCATATGGACAATACATGGACAACGTACGGACATCTTATACGACAAATGAAACCTAGGACTGGATATTCAGTAAATTTTAACTATATTTGTCCGGGAATTATGTGTGCATTTTCTAAATGTTTGCGGGCGCACCTGAGAGAAATTTCAGTCTCATATATTTGTATTTTTATCAATAACTGTTTGTGCGCGCGCGCGTCTTTGTGTGTGTGTGTGCGTGTGTGTGTGTGTGTGGGGGGGGGGTTCTGTCCTTTATAAGGGTAACGAAACGAGATCTGCACATTGCTCAATCGATTGGTTTCCTAGATTTAATTGTATTGTCATCACAGCCACGTGCAGTGAGTATTACTTATATACAACCTATGCCAGTAATATATTGCCTTCTATACTACTGCTCTTATACTACTACTCTCACCACTACTACTTCATCTTGTAGGCCTACTACTACATGCACTGCTACTACTACTTACACTGCCTCAGGTATGCTGAGGTGAGTTTCCAGAAGTCTCTTAGATGCTGTTGGCAGGCCTACCCAACTACCAGACTCGACACCTACGGATCCAGAATAAACCGGTATATCAGACCACACTACCCGTTTTCAAGGTGTGTTTCAGATCGCATTACAGAGTATCATACCCCATCACAAATTTACCTGTCATGCGGGTATCGCGCCTCGTTTTCGTCAAGTAGGAGTCGTATGAATACAACAACATGGCGACAGACGACTCCCTCAATCTTGTCCATCCCGCTAGCCATGAAAATATTTAACCCCCGACAGAATATGCTTCCGCTATCAAAATTACGTCTTCTTTTCTAAATTAATATATAAGTTTGCAAGTTCTTATTTACAAAACATCACTAGCCATGTTCGAACCTAAATTTTATGTTAAAAAATTGCGGTATTGTTAGAATTTTACCATAAACAGGGAAATTGCAGCAGCGCATGAATCTAGATGAGATGCACTACTTTCCAACCCCGCTTAGGATCATCGCTATCACATGGCGCACCAGGCAAAATCGGTGTGGTGGCTGATACTCTGTAATGCGATCTGACACACACCTTGAAAACAGGTAGTGTGGACTGATATACCGGTTTATTCTGGATCTGTAGGTGCCGAGTCTGGTAGTTGGGTAGGCCTGGTTGGGGACAACCTGGAAATATTTGTTCCTCGTGAGTTAGTGCAACTGTTGTTACGAACAGATATTTTTGTGTCTCCCTTCCTCTCTCCTACATCCATCCTCGTTATAATCCCTCACCCCTCCCCCTCCACCACATTCCCCTTCAAACACTCTAATCATTTCAATACGCGTACATGCTATCTCCCTCCCCTCCCCGTCTCACGTTATGTCTTCACTAACACAATTGGGTGATATTTATGGAATCCGTCACAATCATGGTTGAGACAGCATCAGAATCAGCTGGAGTCTCGCTTGTATTGTTGAAAGGACAGTAGTAACTCCTACCAGGGCCACACAGAGAATTTTTCATTAAAATGTCACAGATATTTTTCTGGCTAATTCTGCACCAGTTTTTGTGTTGTATAGCGAGAAACTTTGAAATAAAAATAATAAAACACCCCCGTCCCCCAGCCGACCCCTGGTGGAGAGTAGAAGGACTGCCTATTGGTCATATTGGCTGCTCTCCTCACCTTCGGCTCCGTGGCAGAATATAGCATAATTTATTTGTATGATATGATTTATTAGTGTATTCATTTTTTAAAAGCAATATGTGATAAATGTATGTGAGTTGCACTTTTTGTCTGTGGCAGTTCCCAAAGATTGTTAACTGAGATAACAGGTTAGAGCTATCGTTTGAGTCTGAATTGAGGTCGTCTTCCGAAGAGCGGTACCTTTTACTGGACCGGTCCATTTTAAGAGACTTGACTTGGCATGTACGTAAGAGTGTTACCTAAATGGACCCCCCTCCCTCCTCTCTCGACACGGTTGGGTGATAAATTGGCAGCTTTAAAGCGGGGAGCAGTTCAGAAGAACTTGCGAAAGGTAGTAAAAGCCTCTGCAGAGAATTTACGTCTTATAAGACCTCGCAAAGTGAAGACATCCAGTTTTTACTTTAAAATGCACCTCCCAGTGCGAACAAGGTTATGTCTGACGTTACGAGGTTTACGAATACGAATGTATTGATATTTAAAAGGTGTATCAACTGCAAAAGCGTGTCAACACCTCATCAGAATTTAGTGCAGTGATATATGTCAAGTGCGTGCAGGTTTTTTTCACCTCCTGACTGGGGTAATGGAGTATGGGGTGGTCCACGAAGCATAATGTTTACATGGGGAGATTTTAGTCTTGCAGTACTACCAGAGCGGATGAATGTTAGTGCTAGGTATCGTATTGTTGGTGCTAAATAAGTGTGTGGTGTGTTGGTTAATTCGTGGATTTTGTGGTTTCAAGTTTCACAGAGGTGTATCATCGTTGCTCATTCTAGCACCATAAATGGCTGCCATCCTTTAAAATACGAAAAATGTGCACCCGGGGCTAGTTGGCCCCCTTGACTTGGGGCAAGTTGGACCCACATATTACATACAAACCTTGGCGTGCAACAGAGCTAGAGACCATTGTTGAAACAAACTCAATGATTTAAAACTGAATTTCAAATTTTGTTACTTTCTTTTAAAACGAAAATTTATTATTCGTTTTCATTCATTAAAAACCTGCTTTATACCATGATTAATTTGTACTTAATTAAAGCAAAAATTTTATCGATAGATATTTTGTTTCTTGCAACACATAGGCCCCCCTACAACGTGACGTACGGAAACGATAAATCTGCTTCATATGAACTATTTTTTCATCAAAGACTCTCAAAAATCAATTTAATAAATTGAAAATGTATAAAAATGTATTTCAAGGTGTATACATGGGATACTTACTTCATTTTCGTATAGGGGGCCAACTTGCCCTGACCCTGGAGCCAACTTGCCCCGTGGTGGGGCAAGTTGGCCCCCCCTGACGTCAACTGCATTTTTTGTCAAATTGTGAGCCACCTGGCACTACATTAAAAAAATAATGACGTTGCATACGTAGCTTAGTTCATGGGTCTTACTNTCTCATTTGAACTATTTATTCATCAAAGACTCAAAAATCAATTTAATAAATTACAAATGTATAAAAATGTATTTCATTGGGATACGTACTTTATTTTCGTATAGGGGGCCAACTTGCCCCAACCCTGGGGCCAACTTGCCCCGTGGCAAACCTGCCACTGCTTAGACTGCAGTGTTTTTCCTGTGCTGCGGTCTCGGACTCATTGTGACGGCTAGCACAAAATTCATGCGTTGTACATGGCAGGAAAGGTCTCAAAAAGTGTTAACTTTCGACCATTTTGCGCTTCCACAAAAAAAAAAAAAAAAAAGAACCGTCCTGTGTTGACGTGAAAAAAGTGGGCAGGGGGCTTTTAAAGCACCATTCTTTTTATATCCCGCGCTCCGACTGCCTTGGGCAGCCGTAGGGGTGTGAGGAGGGGGCCTTCCCCCAATATATTTTGAAATATCCCATTGATGTTGTGATTTTGTCATGTAAACCAAATATTGGTCTTCAAAATGGAAGATAGACTACCCAGTATGAATAAAATTAACAAATCTAGGCGGGACTAGTCTCTTTTGTAGACAGCGTATGGAGTATTGCTATCAACAAAAATTGCCCCGTTCATAAGACGCGTTACTGTCTACCATTAAAAGACAGTTCAGGGGCGGATTTAGGCCGTCTTCTGGGTCTTCTGGAAGACGGTCAGATTTTCAAGTTTACATTGTCAGCCATCTAATGTTTTCTGTCGGAAGACGGTCAAAAATGGAAGATGGATCAACAATGATAATTTGGAAGACTGTCAGAAAATATCTCTGGATCCGCCCCTGCAGTTCAATAGAAAATGGAACGACTTTTTATATCAACCCTGTATCAATTTCTGATTCCCCAACGAGTAAATTCTGAACCATTCTTACGTATATAGAGCTTAAAATAGATTAAAATAAATGAAGAGAGCGAGAGAGGTTGAACAATAAGAATGGAACTATACGGCATTTCGGTACTGAGTTTACTTGTGAATGACCCTTAAATCGGGGCCTAAGTAAGCTCAGTATCTGTGGGTATTTTTAAGGGCAAATTTGGGACAAAGGAAGCCAAGATATGAAGTTGCCTCGTACACAATTTTTTGAGTGCACTTCTTTTGTTTACGTACTAAAAGAGAGGAATGTCAAGACTCGCCTACCGCCCCCGGTTCTCCCCTTTGACTTATCTGCTGACAAACCGACTTTTCTCGACCTGAGCTTAAAACTACGGAAGATTTTTACCTAAATTGGGTTATAGAAACAAGTTAAAGATGTTTCCACTGTGATAGATTAGATGAAAAAAATTACCGAGAGAAAAACGCTTCATTTTTAGCGGTATGAAACATTAATACTGCACGTAGAATATTAACTGCAAAAAGCATGCCAGGAAATCTATTACATTATAATGTGCGCCTTCGAACAAAAAATTCATAGAATGTGCTAAATGAGGCAAAGCAAAGATGCTATTGTTAATGCTGAATTAATTTTGTTTTTACTTAAAAATGGAATAAAATAAATGAAATATTAAGTCTTATACGGCGTAGCAACCATTTTATATACTGTATCATGAAAAGATAATATTTTACCTATCCGATGAAATACAGTATAAAATATTGAACGAACAACTTCAATAAATAAACCAAGAATTTCAAGTCTTTGATTAAACCAGCCCGACTTATTCCACTATTAGTTTAATTTTCACACGCTATAGAAATCTGGAGTTTTTTTATACTTATGAAGTACTATTTAAAGCCCCCTTAACACTGGACGGCGTCCTTTCTGCGTCCGGCAGTACGGCCCCATTTGACAGTTTAAAAATTATAATACTTTACGTGCCGACAGCTGGCCGATCATTGAGCATTCATTCTGATACAAAATCAATACTCATTCCTCCTTATTAAGACCACAGCGATGCCAAATTTCATGGTCGCAGAAAGGACGCCGTCCAGTGTAAAGGGGGTATAACAAAATATCGCAGATTAAAGCTCGAAAGATTGTTAACGCATTGCATGAAATTGTTTTCAGTTTTAATTTGGCAGTTTTAATTGTGCAGTTTATCTAAAAAGATAAGTTTTCACGCACGCTCTTGTCAATATATAGCAACGGGCTACTTATTGCCCCGGTCCTTTATAAGAAACGAACAAAAGAGGTACTTTTTAATTTTACCTGGCCACTAACATCATTATCTCGGCATTTTTTTCTCTCCGTAGCTCATGAGAAAAAGGCAAAGTTTTACTTTTCATACCATTCGTTTTTTAAATGGTCCAAAAATGTTCATTGGATGTAAAAGAACATGAATATGATTAAAGTAATATGTTCAGTTCGGACAAAAAGTTCCGATTTCGTACGAGCACCAAAGAAAGGGTCATGTATAGTCATTTTACATCATATCCAGAAAAAGAATGACAACTGATTTTTAGTACAATTAAATTGTGAAAGAACCCGGGAATCTTTCATGATGTTAAATTTCAGTCTCTCGGTTGAAATAAAGACCCCGACGTTTTTTAACGAGCTGCAAAAAAAGAAAATAGAATGCCCCCTACCTGCAGAATGTTACATGTATTGTTATAGATAAGTATGAATCGAATTCAACCAGGCTAATTCAACTTTGATAGAACTTTGATGTCAAGCGTACACGACTATGAATGACAGTTTCTTAAACAAACGTCAAACACAATTTCTACACTCTTCTCTCCGAACATGTAAAACTCCAACATCCTTTGATTGACAAGATGCCAATCAAACTCATTAGTTTTGATAATCGCTGTCAAGTAATAACAGCTTGATTGGCAGGTTATATAAACAAACGTCAATCAAATCATCACAGTAGATCCCTACAGTCGTCGAACACGTTTAGTTCATGCTTCCTACATCATTTGATTGACAAGGTGCCAATCAAATTCAGTTAGTTTCGATACTTGCTGTCAAGTAATAACAGCTTGATTGGCAGGTGATATAAACAAACGTCAATCATCGCGCACTGTGATTTCTCTCGCTGTGAAACAGTGAGTACGCCGAAAGAGAGCGCTAAAATCTGAAGTTAGTAATTAAATATTTCAAAAGAATATATGAAACATGTTTCCAAAACTAGTTCTCTTTCTGAACCCTTCAGCGTGTCTAATACGACACTCTAGATTACAAACTATTTTGTAAAAAGAAGAATGTAGCAAAAGAAACCAATTTAAAAACAGATTCAAGTAAAGAAATATGACATTTAGCGTTATTCTGGAGGTAGCGCATGGGTCATTTCAAAATTAGTACAACTATGTGCCCCTGTATGTGCGTGGAAGAAGGAAGAATAAATGTTTTGCATTATGTGTGCATATTGACAGATTCTTTTACTGTCAAAGTCTGCTTTCCGCAAAATAATAAATAAAGAAATAGAATGATACTAATTCATCTTCATTAAAGGTGACTTTTGTGTTGTGATTGAGGTAAGTGGTTTAATTCTTGCGGAGCTAAATGTTAGCAAGGACCTGTTATAATAAATGGATGGGAAACAAAAATATAACTGTAAACAAAAATATTACTATCTTATTTAACAAACAAACCGTGACTTCGCTCTTGTAACTTTTTTTTTAGTATATTTTACTGCAGTAAAGAGTGGATAAAATAGTTCAAAACGCCCTCACCAGGGGCGTAGCCAGACCTTTTAAAATTGTACGCACAGATTTTGAAAATTCCCAGGTACAGCCAATGTAGACTTACGCAAGAGTGTCATGTAGCTTTGTTTTCACCAGTAATAAAATAATTAAAGTTAAAATTATTATTTCACCTAGAATCAAGGCTTTTTCAAGGATTGGGGTACAGGCCGTCCAAATTTGGGGGGGGGGGTAAATTAAATGAAAATATATATTAAAAAAGAATAAATCAAGGGGGAAGGGGGGTTATAAATGATCGATAACGATCTCTGGCTGAGTATGAATATGAATATTGGCTTTTCGTCTCGCTCGGTTAGCGAATGATCTCCGGCTTACGATCTTCCGCGAACGAAGTCCCTTTGCTTTTCGTCTCTCTTGCCTTCGAGCGTGCCCCGAACCTGACACCAAGGGGTCAATCCCTAAAAAAATTGACCCCCTTCAAAAAGTTCTGGACCCGCCCTTGAACTACGGCTTACAGACACATAAACTTTGGGCGCCTTAGCAGATTATGCTTGCTTGCTTTTGTCGAGCTGAATTCCGAAAAACGGTAGTGTTCGATATGGTTTGCGGCAGTTATCTTCAGTTGTCAGAAAATAATCTGAAGAACAGTTGATCGTTGTAGAATTATTACGTCTTCTTACTGTTCACTTCGTGATATCTAAATGGTCAATTTTCTAAAAGTTAAACTTGGTATCACCCAGCTTATATGCGGGTACATTGCTCCCAAATCAGCCAATTATATTACAGGATAAAGCTCTGATATATCTAATTTTAATTATTTCTTTGTGTAAGTTGTCCATGTCACCCTGTTAGTTTGGAGGGCTAAGTTGGATCAAGTACGTGTCAAAATTCTTTGAAGCTTTGCAGGAAAAATCTGCCTTTGTTTTTCTGGCTCCTTCTTATGCCCGATGTCCAGATTTTATTTAGTGCTCCCAAGTTTACTGGAGCTGAGCTTTGAAAATAACGCACATGTAAATTTTTACTTGAGATAAACATTGCCAGCGAAGGTGCGTTCGATACAAACAAGACAAACCCTACCTGAGATTTGAAGGGCACTTAACGCTCCAATTAAGAGGTTAAGGATGTTCCAGCTAAATGGAAGATTAAGATAGGACTTTTGAAGGTAACTAGTATTGTTTACCTCAGTTCGGTGGAAGCAAACCAGAAGTGTCAGAACAATGGTGCGTACACAATTTATACAGAGGATTCAGGTGACTTCAACTTACAATCAAAGGTGTTTTCGATTATATTCCGTGAAAAATACACTGAATTTATGGAGAATAATATCATGCTTGGCTCAAAAAAATTGTACGCAGAGTGCATCCGTGCGTATGCTTGGTTAGGGGACGTACCGATAAAATTTAGTCCCAAAATATAACACGTCCCTATACTCCCGTTACCGATAGATACATAAGGGAAAAACTGAAAAAACGTCTTTTTAGATTTAAATACCGATAGATCCGATTTTTTACCACCGTCCTATATATTTGCGTTCCTATAGATACGACGTCCACATAAACCCACGTACTTATAAATCCACATACCTATAGATCCACGTATTTTTAGATCCAAATACCGATAGATCCATTACAGGTACACTATTGCTCAGAATGGTTGGTATACTACTCAGTACATGAAATGCACTTTTTTAAAACGATTTATTATTCTATTAGATCATTTTTTACGCAATACTCGGGTAATTTACATTATATATGCATTATCTGATAGAAATTTATGATTTCACTGGTTGTTTTGTCATTTTTATGTTACATTCATTTAGAGTTGATTACGAAGGCTTCTGACAGAAACCTTTTTCATAGCGATTTATCCCAGAAACACACACACACACACACACACAACACACCACCCCTGTCAATTAAGAACTCTGCAAAAGTTAATGAAATAATGTTAAGAGTTTTACAAGTAAACCCTTCTTATTTTGTTTCATTTTATACTGTGTATGATTTATGTGGGCATTTGCACGAATGATTCTGCCTGATAACTGTCTTGTATACTTGAAAGAAACCATTACTGTATGGTTGACAAACATACCCAAAGTTTACAGGAAAAAATCGGCGTTAATTTATACAAGGAGTTATAACAGTTGTAACTGTTGTAACTCCTTGATTTATATGTGTATAGAAGTTATTTACATTGATGAAGTTACGTGAGTACATTACGGAATGGAGTAAATGATAGTAAATGATAGTAAATGGTAGTAAATGATAGAAGTGTAGACGTGAACGTACATGTATGTCTTGTTTGAACACCTGTAGAAGTTACGTCTACACCAGCAAAAATAACGTCAATACAGGCGTTGGGTTTACTCCTACATACTTTGGGTAGTTTTACCGACCACATTGCTGCGTTGTTCCCAAAGTTGCAGAACTCGCAAGGTGACTGAGAGTAAGTTTGAAGTACAAGTAAACATGTCTCTTGTGTGTGAGTATTTTAGGTCTTTTCACCTTGGTCCAGCTAGCTGATTAACCACTAAATGAAAACAATACTCTTTGCTCCTATCTCTCTCGCTTTCCCTTTCTTTTATCACAGGCGTGGGAAGTCAGTTTCCCTCTTTTGACACCGCATTCGGACTGAACTTGAATCCGTTTAGGCCTACTTCTGTTGAATTCTGATCATAGCATCTTAAGACATCGTAAGAAACTCAAACTAATTGTAAAAGTGTTCTTGGATAGTTTGGATTGATGATCTGGAACGAAAATGGACTGGTAAAATTATGTCCAGGAAAAATGCAGTTTAGCCGGGTGAAATTCGTTTTCTAAGGGAATTTGTGCCTTTTTTTAGAGCTTACCATACCTAATAAATAATTAGTAATAAATATCAGGTTGTAATTAAGTCAGATCACTAAGTAGGTCAGTATTCGCAGTCAGACTATCACTCGAAAGACTCATACCTGTATCTCAAGTTGATATCGGCTTTTTAGCCGATTACGATGTCAGATAGATGGATTTAGCATTACCTGAATCTAAAGATACGTGGGTTTATAGGAATCTGTTGGTGAATCTATAGGAACGTAAATTTAATGAGACGTAAACCTATTGAGACGCATCTATCGGGACGAATATTTATTAGGACGTTTATCTATATGGCGGACCCCCTTGGGTAAGCCCCTGGACTCACAGCGCCGTTGGTTTTTGCGACTTCAGCTGCTGGGATTAGGTGAAGGGGAGAGGACAGGGGCGGATCCAGAGTTATTAGAAGGGGGCAGAAAGACAGGCCTCGGATGCGAAGCCGACCATCGCCCCCTTGATGTGGAGTTTGGGGCCTGCTCAACGGCCCCGACAAAAATGTGATGTTTTGGAGAGCATGCAGTATCCTTTGGTACGGTTTTAAACTATGATTTAGCTAGTCAAAATTCTAATTAGTACTGGTATTGGTGGGATATATTTTTCAGAAACCGAAGGGGGGGGGGGGGGAGGGTCAGGACCCCCCTGACCCCCCCCTCTAAATCCGCCACTGAATATAAGATCTTGTAAATTTGTGAAGTGCAGCTTTTGGTGAAAGGTAGGTGAAAGATCAATTTCAAGTTCACAAGAAGACTGTCAATACATATGAGTTCCTATTCAATTTCAGTAGTAACTATGGGCCTAACTTTGCCAGTTTTGGAGATATAAGAGTGGAAAAATTTGCGAAGTGCAGGTCATGGTGAAAAGTAGATCAAAGCTCAATTTCAAGATCACAGTTAGATTGCCAGTATATGACTTCCTATTCAAGTTCAATAGTAACTAAGGTCGTATTTCTGCTAATTTTATTGTCCCCACTGAATATTGCGAAGTTGTATTTTTTGATAAAGCGGAAAAACTAGACAACAAAGCTAACAAATATACAGACACCATACAGAAAACAAGGCAGCAAAGTTGACAAATGTTCAGACATTACGCAGAAAAAAGTGCACCAAATAATGTTTTGGCCAATTTCGATGCACTGTTACACAATGCTTTTAAACTGCATAACCACTCTCCCCTATTACATTATGTACTGCAGGTAACATGGACATTGAAAAACTAGCAAGCCACTCAGTTCCATGGGAAATAAAAGCCATTGGAAATGCTAATGTGTGGAAAAAAATCACAAAAAATACCGTAAATATTAACTGATCATGCTGCTATTTTTGAAAGCAACTTTACCAAACAAAGTCACCCAGTAAAAAATTTAAAGTTAAGCAAAAATAAGGTTTGGCAGTTATGGGGCAAACCTCAGCACAATTGTGCAAAAAAGCAGGATTATTACCGTAAATGTAAACTGATTGTGCCAATTTTTGAAAGCAACCTGATTCTTTGCCCAACAAAGACACTCAGTAAATTTAAAGTAAAACAAAAATAGGGTTTGGCAGTTATGGGGCGAACGTCATGTGTCGGACAGCGATAGTGACGGCGACGACACGGACAGAAAGACCAATCAGAATATATACAGACACATAACTTACAGTGTCTGTATGTAAAAATTGACACCACCTACAGTATTGCACTTGACAAGCTCTATAAAATGCAACAGACAAGAGGCCTCTAGCACTTACGGTTCCAGAATTAGAGAGAGTTTTTGTTTTCAGCATATAATGGCTGCTTCTCCCGTAATAATGCACCGATTGACCCCAAACTCATGACAATGAAAGATGACCCTACACCTCCCCCTAATGTTATAGGTTAGGTCTGGGTAGTGAATCGAGTTAAGATATAATATTTAACCTAAATTCAAGAGATAGGTGCACGGGCTCTTGTAGTATAGGAGGAGAAGCTGTAACAGTGACGTGACAGTGAAACTGGCGGATGAGACGGGTCGGGACTAAACGGGAAAAAAAATCATCAATTCACAAATCACAGTAAATAAAACTTTATTCGTATTTCACTGAAAATGCGCGTCAAAAATTCTGTACATCACGAATCACCGGGTATAATGACTGCGTTTCGCGAATAACGAAGAATAAAAAGCCGAACTCCCGAGGCACGGGGGTGGAGTGCTTCACGCATCACGCTTAATAAAATGAACGTTTCGCGCATCTTGGGAAGTAAAAAGCGGCTTTCACGGGAAGGAAAATATGCAATGGGGTTGTGAAAACTAGCGTACGAACAATACTGTCAAATGTTTTATAACGTTCTAATTACCATTGCAAACGAAACTACAATTACCTTCTCTTAGAGGTATTATTTTTGCAAAATTGAAGGTATTTTCCCCCCATGCACCAGTCCAGACGCCTGAAAAACGCTTGTTCTCAGTCTCTATTTCAGAGTAAGGGCGCATTTTTGTGATAGGGAACCTTCAAAAATTATATGATCAAATAACATGTTTTTATGGAGCTAAGTAAATATTTAGGATCCAATTGTCTCCGTATGTTTATTTTTTCACACAGCACGTCTGATTGAAGCAAGGATGAAGTAACATTAGCCAGCTAGCAACGCTGTCAATGTCTGTACGGTAATCCGTATGTCACTATCAAAATTCAAGGTCTCGGGTAAATAAATTGTGTTCTATAATAAATATCCAAACAAATTTATTTATTTATTTATTGAGGGTGAAGCATGGTTAATAAAAATGTATCTCCCCCTTGGTTCTCAAGTAAATCTAATTGATGTAAAATAACTAGATATAATTTTTATTGATTACAAGTGACTAACGTCGGCTTGTCAGAACCTTTACCTACGACGACGACTGGTGTTTCAGTACGTGTGTCTGTGATCAATAATGTTATGTTATCAGATACCACGCACTCTAAATTAAATAGGTGGCATTTTCAAACGCAGACACTAGTCTAATTATTCTGTCGGCCCGTGAATTTATAGGTACATAGGTTTATAGGTATGGGGACTTAAAAGTGTCGGGCCCCGGTATCTGTCATCACGTAGATGTCGAAACGTACCTATTATTTGCATGAATTGAGTTTTTTTTCCTATAGAGCTGCATGGAAAATGTACTTGGCTTTTTACTTAATAAAGGTAACAAAGGTGTTGTGATAGACAGGTGCCAATCAAATTCATACGGTTTAATTCATTTTTGACGGAGCTGTCAAAAGCACACGACTTTGATTGACAGTTTGATAAACAAACGTCAATCACAATTATTACGCAGTCGATAACTATAGTTGTCCAACATGCAAAGTTCCAGCTTTTTTCACCATTTAATTAACAACATGCCAATCAAATCATTCAGTTTTGACAGATCCCGTCAAGTAATAACAGCTTGATTGACGGGTTATATAAACAAACGTCAATCAAATTGTAACAGGAACAAGCAGGCGCAGAGACAAAAAATACCCGTCTGAGGTCTTAGTCGTCTTACTCCGTCCTTTAAAGTCAAATGATGTAAATCATCATTTCTATAGCTCAGTTTTTATCTATTATTCTCTTATTTGTTATCTTTTTCAGTGTTATTTGCTGTGTGTGGGAAGTTGCGTGCGTTCCTCACATCGCTCAACCGTTCAGCAATGTCTCTCCTACTAAGTTGCCTAGTTTTTTTCAGTCTTATCACGGGTGCATACATTCCAATCATCGGCGTATATAAGGAATGGCAGTAAAAATGCATTTAATAAAGTTTCAAATATTTTCAAACTTAGTAAGCACTGCTAAAATTAATTTTTAAAGAATGTTCTTCATTACTTTCACCTACATGACTTGATTCTTTTTCCTGTCACAAGAGACAGTCTTTGACGATTACATTTGTAAGTCTAGTTTGTTCCTGTTTTTACAAACATTTTCACTTGGGAAATATAATCGTTCTTCCTCTTTTTCCAAAAAAATTTTTTTCAAAGAAATTGTTGAGAACAGAAAATTCTGAAAAGTTATTGTGTACTGGGGCTTCTGTCATGGTAACACAATTTGGTATAAAGAATACACGTTAAATTCTAAGGCAATGAATAGTTACATGTGTGCCTCAATGCCAGCCATGGATGTTTCAAGGCACTTTTCATA
>NW_019775510.1:296530-310046 GCF_001039355.2 Lingula anatina
AGAGAGAGAGAGAGAGAGAGAGAGAGAGAGAGAGAGAGACTGTCCATGTATATGTATGGTTCTCCATATAATGTGTCTTTGTTTTTAAGATACCTTCCACAGCACAAAAAAACTAATCCAATTTTTTTTTTGTTTCCAGATTGTCACATTGGACTTCATTAACCACAAGAGTTTTTAAAAGTGTGACAACCCACCCAACGAAACCATAGCCATGGAGACGAGCTGTTCAGTTCATTCAAGTAAGGATACACAATCAAACGAAACGGGTTGCCTGGACGTTTTAAATTCTAATAACCGCTCATTGCCGTTGCCAGAATACGAGGCCTATTTGCAGGCTTTACTGCAAGATGACCATGAGACACTAGACGGTCTTTTACAGACTAATGACAGATTCATCATCAATTCTCCCTTTGACATTCAACACGACCCAGCACCTAGTTTGAGCAATG
Organism: Lingula anatina; assembly: GCF_001039355.2. The sequence continues at coordinate 296,980 of NW_019775510.1, forward strand.
GGTGTCCTACATTTTGCCTTCCTCTGATGATCGTCATAATGCGAGGATCTATCCGATGTTTCCACTTACTGCTATCAGCCGGAATTGACCTAGAATCATCAGAATCTAGTAATAACATCATTCACGCTTTGATATGGGCCGGTAAACTGTGGCCAGAACGCATGGAACAATATCAGCAGATTTACAAGATTCTGGAATCACATGTACCACTCATTACAATGAGAAAACTGCTGTTTCAGGAGAACGACCTTGGGTTGCGCCCACTTGAGTTGACATCAGTCCTTGGGACACTGCCTCTAATGACAACTATTCTCAACACAAAAGAAGTTTACATGTACCCCAAGCCCTCTCCAGCACTGCAACAACAAGTGTGGTATGATATCACAGATNCCCCCCAAGAGCCGGACCTAGCCCTGTTGTGCATTGGTCTATTCTGGCCAAACCAAATGTAACCGTTGATATCAATCTTGTCGCAGTTACTAGAGCACAGATGTGTCTCCGCTAATCCTATTATTTCTAGTTCCTGTTCGATAATTATGGATGACAGAATTGAATGTTTATCCTGATTGGAAGTCCAACCATTAATGTTCCAAAAGCCTGCGCGAACCTATCTCCTTGTTTGTCTTCCATTGTTAATGTTCTCCCTGCCTGTCCTATCGCTCTGCCTGCCCGTACTGCTATCCTTATCACTCTGCTTGCCTGCCCTACTATCACTGTGTTCAAGCATCACGGAGGTACCTCTAATGTGGAGTTTCCCTTTCCCTGAGTTAATATGGTTCACAATTGCACGGATATTGTTACTTGTTCTACGCTGATCTGCAGTTGTGAATTCCTCTATGTATACATTTTTAAAGTTCCTTGAATTTTTTAGCAGTTTTTTTTAATTGAATTGGGTATAATGACTGCGTTTCTCGAATAACGAAGAATAAAAAGCCGAACTCCCGAGGCACTGGGGTGGAGTGCTTCACGCATCACGCTTAATAAAATGAACGTTTCGCGCATCTTGGGAAGTAAAAAGCGGCTTTCACGGGAAGGAAAATATGCAATGGGGTTGTGAAAACTAGCGTACGAACAATACTGTCAAATGTTTTATAACGTTCTAATTACCATTGCAAACGAAACTACAATTACCTTCTCTTAGAGGTATTATTTTTGCAAAATTGAAGGTATTTTCCCCCCATGCACCAGTCCAGACGCCTGAAAAACGCTTGTTCTCAGTCTCTATTTCAGAGTAAGGGCGCATTTTTGTGATAGGGAACCTTCAAAAATTATATGATCAAATAACATGTTTTTATGGAGCTAAGTAAATATTTAGGATCCAATTGTCTCCGTATGTTTATTTTTTCACACAGCACGTCTGATTGAAGCAAGGATGAAGTAACATTAGCCAGCTAGCAACGCTGTCAATGTCTGTACGGTAATCCGTATCCAGGGGCGGATCCAGAGATATTTTCTGACAGTCTTCCAAATTATCTTTGTTGATCCATCCTCCATTTTTGACCGTCTTCCGACAGAAAATATAAGATGCCCGATAATGTAAACTTGAAAATCTGACCGTCTTCCGGAAGACCCAGAAGACGGCTTAAATCCGCCCCTGGTATCAAAATTCAAGGTCTCGGGTAAATAAATTGTGTTCTATAATAAATATCCAAAAAAAAATTATTTATTTATTTATTTATTGAGGGTGAAGCATGGTAAATAAAAATGTATCTCCCCCTTGGTTCTCAAGTAATGCTAATTGATGTAAAATTACTAGATATAATTTTTATTGATTACAAGTGAATAACGTCGGCTTGTCAGAACCTTTACCTACGACGACGACTGGTGTTTCAGTACGTGTGTCCGTGATCAATAATGTTATGTTATCAGATACCACGCACTCTAAATTAAATAGGTGGCATTTTCAAACGCAGACACTAGTCTAATTATTCTGTCGGCCCGTGAATTTATAGGTACATAGGTTTATAGGTATGGGGACTTAAAAGTATCGGGCCCCGGTATCTGTCATCACGTAGATGTCGAAACGTACCTATTATTTGCATGAATTGAGATTTTTTCCTATAGAGCTGCATGGAAAATGTACTTGGCTTTTTACTTACTAAAGGTAACAAAGGTGTTGTGATAGACAGGTGCCAATCAAATTCATACGGTTTAATTCATTTTTGACGGAGCTGTCAAAAGCACACGACTTTGATTGACAGTTTGATAAACAAACGTCAATCACAATTATTACAGTCGATAACTATAGTTGTCCAACATGCAAAGTTCCAGCTCTTTTCACCATTTAATTGACAACATTCAGTTTTGACAGATCCCGTCAAGTAATAACAGCTTGGTTGACGGGTTATATAAACAAACGTCAATCAAATTGTTACAGGGACAAGCAGGCGCAGAGACAAAAAATACCCGTCTGAGGTTTTAGTCGTCTTACTCCGTCCCTTAAAGTCAAATGATGTAAATCATCATTTCTATAGCTCAGTTTTTATCTATTATTCTCTTATTTGTAATATTTTTCAGTGTTATTTGCTGTGCGTGGGAAGTTGCGTGCGTTCCTCACATCGCTCAACCGTTCAGCAATGTCTCTCCTACAAAGTTGCCTAGTTTTTTTCAGTCTTATCACGGGTGCATACATTACAATCATCGGCGTATATAAGGAATGGCAGTAAAAATGCATTTAATAAAGTTTCAAATATTTTCAAACTTAGTAAGCACTGCTAAAATTAATTTTTAAAGAATGTTCTTCATTACTTTCACCTACATGACTTGATTCTTTTTCCTGTCACAAGAGACAGTCTTTGACGATTACATTTGTAAGTCTAGTTTGTTCCTGTTTTTACAAACATTTTCACTTGGGAAATATAATCGTTCTTCCTCTTTTTCCAAAAAATTTTTTTTCAAAGAAATTGTTGAGAACAGAAAATTCTGAAAAGTTATTATGTACTGGGGCTTCTGTCATGGTAACACAATTTGGTATAAAGAATACACGTTAAATTCTAAGGCAATGAATAGTTACATGTGTGCCTCAATGCCAGCCATGGATGTTTCAAGGCACTTTTCATATTGCATCCCGTCCAGTATGGGGGTGAGGGGGGGTGAGGGGGGGGGGGGGTAGGAGGGCGAGGCCATGTTGGGGAGAAGGGAATTATTTTCAAAAGTTATAAAATTGAGGTTGAGCTTTATAACGTGGGAGGACACATTTCTAAGTGAATTATTTATTTGATTTTTCAATCAACAACCAATGTCTTTCATTGTATTGCCTCTCAATCAGTGGGTTATATGAGTAAGAGTAACAGTTATGATTAAAAAAAAAAAATTACTACTTGGCTACGGTAGCTGGCCTACATTGCCAGTCCTCTTCATCGGTTAAAATTCTGAAATCAGGCATGATCCTGAAACTTTCTACCAGGAGGCTACAATTTTTACTCCATTCTTTGGCCATTAGTTTCCTTTGGGTTGATATCGTGAAAATAAAAACACTTATCCTTTAGAAATGACGATAAGTTTTAACATTTCAGAGTTGAAAGTTTTATTATTCACCACCACAAAATACATATAGTAGCATAAATTATTTTATAATCATAAATGTATTATTTTTAAATAAAAGCAAAACATAAAGACTGCATGAAATACATGGAAGATGTCTGCTAATATTTATTTCAACACCTCTCTCTCTCTCACACACACACCCATACATACACATACATACATACACACATACATACACACACATACATAACCACACACATACATACACACACACACATACACACACATACACACACATACATACACAAACACACACATACATACACACACATACATACACACACATACACACACATACATACACAAACACACACATACATACACATATACACAAACACACACATACATACACACACATACATACACACACATACACACACATACATACACACACATACACACACATACACACATACATACACAAACACACACATACATACACACACATACATACACACACATACACACACATACATACACAAACACACACATACATACACACACCTACACACACATACATACACAAACACATACATACACATACATATACATACACACACATACATACACACACACATACATACACACCTGCACCTTTCTATTTCTACAATGACCCTGGAAATTAACAGCCATACTTAAACATCAATAAACAAGTCAATGAAATAAAGTTTCCATTGGCAGATACACCTTAGTCAACTACAGGATCAGAGCAGCATGTCAACCCCCTACTAGCAGATACAAACAGCTGTGTTTGCCATGTCACTGGAATAAGACCACACTGGGCAGTGTGAGGACAATCATGGCAAACTGGTTAAAATGGCACTATGATTGCTCAATATAATCTTTGCTCATTTGAGGAGAAACCTTATTGGCAATGAACATGAAAAGCAGCTTTTGAAAGCACCAGTATTTGCACACTGTGGAATTATGCCAGTTGGCTTAAAGCTAGGACCCAGTAAAAAGTTACTACAAATCACAACCTCACTGTTTTAAAAGTAAATTAAAACAAACAAGTAAAATAAATATGAAACCATTTCCACTTAAAGCCTAAAAATGCTGTCATCCTTTGAGAATAAACAAAATATACCCAAAGCCATGACAGTTAAAGAAGACCTATAGTTATTAACCATAACACTAATGTACTGTTACATTAAACGGACAATTTGTGAGAATTGGTACCAACATGAACTGCCAGCACAAAGCCGACTCATCTCCCAATCTGACCTTGAAAAAGGTCAAGGTTACCTCTGAGTTCAGATCCAAGTTCTTCACATACCACTACTATTTAACATATATACGGGCAGTAAACATAGTCTCATCTTCATTGAATATTCAGCAGTAGTAATAAAAATAATGTCTCTTGTAGAAATGTAGCTTCTAAGTGGACACCACAGGGTAAAGGGATTTGTTACCCAATCCCATACAGCAGACATACTGTAGCTCTTACCTTTTATCACTGTAGGCCTTTATATCACTGTAGTGTACAAAAAAGTAACTTTCTTATATTACCTGCTTAATAGCTTACATTTTTACTAAAACACTTTTCACTTGATCTTCTTCTGAATATGTGAAATTAAAGGGTGTAGATACAAGGTACCCACTCCATCTGCTAGTACATCTATCAGTAGCTACCCGTGAGCTTGGTGGGCAACACATACATGGATGTACTTCAAAGATTATCAGTACTACCTTGTATGATTATTGTAAAGTGCATGTAACATGTTGATACAAATAACTGTACAAGCTTTACTTAATGTACTCAAATTTAAAAAATGAAACATTTTGTTATCTGCTACATGACATAAATCATCTTCCAACAGTACAGTTCAACTACCTGTATATATCTATCAACCAGCTCATACAGCTCAGTTCCCTGTAATACTGGGTCACTTACTTATATACCAAACTAACCCTAATACTGCATGGGTAACTAAATACAACCCAGCAGTAACTATGAACTAGCTACAGTTAATAAAAGACAAAACTATCCTTCAATTATCCTATTAAAATGAGCTTGCCATCTATAAAAAAGTAATTAACATATAAATATAGTAAAACAAGATGCCGAAAAAAAAACCTTTGCTACATTTTTTGTGCTTATATACATGTAATTACTGTTTTATGGATGAATAACAAGCTATTAGAGTATGACACAAATACCACAACCTTGAAGACACAGGAGACTCAAAATATATCAGAAATCAATTTAAAAGATAAAACATACATATATATGTATAAAGATATTCTTAAATGATGAGATGATGGTTCCCATAGAGTTTTTGCTGGGATACTAGAAAGATGCCTTAAGTGAATGCCTGATTTAGGTTTTCAAATTACCAAGACCATGTAAGGCAATCCACCATTCCAACCATCACCCTAAACCCTAATTATACATGCACTATACAACAGGAGGGCTCCTTTCAGAGGTGAGAGGAAGAAGATTGAATAGCTGTAATAATTTGGTGTTTGGGTGGAGGAGAGACATGGAGCAAAAATCTTGTATTTGTGAAGAGGCAGAGAACAGGAGCAGGGAGCCCAGTGAATTAGATTAAAACAATGTAGGAATGTTAACAACTCTATCACAGTGCATATGTTGTTTATAATGGAAAACATTTTAATCTCTTTAAATTGATAAAACTTAATAAGGTTTTGATCATCTGTTTACATATATTGAAGTTCTGAATATAATGATCCTTCTGAAAGCAAAGATGCTGTTTTCCCATTATTTTTAATATTATTTTGTCATTACAAATAACTGGATAGCCTTTCTAACTCTACAATATTATGTGCAAAGTCTTACCATTAGTAATGACACTCATTTTTCTTTCAACTCATTTATTCCAAAAATTTTAATATTTCTTGGCTTATAAATATACTTACTCATACAAAAACAATCTCAATCAAACAGAACTACTCAGAATTTTTAAAGGAATTTCAGAAAATCATAAAATTTTGTCACTCTTTTTAAAAATACCACTTTTGTTTTTTTAAATCTGTTCCTTCAACTGCCATAGCAGCTGTAACTTGTCCACTGCCACCAAGGATCAGAAGTCACAAATACATGTACTTAGTAGCTAACTCTTTCAACTAACTGCTTTCTGTTGAACAGGCACAAGCCCAGGTTTTAGAAAAAAAAAAACTCTGAACATTTATTGTGGAACCAAACACCTTATGTAAATTTTGGGGGGTTAATTGCTGTAGGGTCATGTAAAAAAGCGGAATTCCGTGATTGTGCAGAAAAAGCTCATGTCTGATTGAATCATGATTTTTTGGGGGGAATAAATAAGCCTTAGATTATTAGATTATAGATTAGACGAAATTCTAACTGTTCAGAGTTCTTCTTTTAGAGATGACTAGGTAATATGAGATCTACACATATTGTGGGCTGATTGTTCTTGAATCAGTTGAGAGTTTTACCAGTAGCACCCAGCAGACTATCCAAGTTAAGCAGACCTACAAAGCAGAAAATGTCTATGTGCATGACTGACTATGCCTTTTTCTTCTAAAGTAAACATGGTTTCTTTTCTATTAGTCTTTGTTCCACCATTTTGCCACATTTTTCTACAGCAAAGTCTTGTCCCTTGGTGCTATGTTCATTGTGATCACTCTGGATGTATACTTAGAGCCCTCAAATCTGGAATCAACAGAACAGCAATACATCAGTGATGGAAAAAAACAATGAGAACCCTCTAACTGCGTAACATAAGAAATTTCTTAAGCTGGACTCTACAAAAACTGCAATCAAAGAATTCAGATATCTTTCAGAATCATATGACCTTAAAACAAAGAATGTGGCTCATTACATTATAACAGGCATCACTGGAAGAAAGCTAGAATATTCTAAATCAACCACCACATAGTTAGCAAAGGAAATTGGTCAATATATCTGCACGTTCACGATACTGGGTAACAATAATGGATTATCATCTTTGAAAGTCTGTCTGAAATGAGACTAATTAAATTAGCATTATCCAGTTCCCACTTTTTGGTGTGTAATTCACCAGATGATTTCATGTCAAATTAAAATACTGCAGTCTTTTTAGATCTAGTGATTATACAGGAAATGCGAATGGTTTCAATACATGACTGATATAAAAATAAAATGAGAATCAACTTTTACCTGGTAGCAACTTTCACTTTAATGAAGCCTTGTATTGAGACAGGTTCTGAATAAGGTATCCACTGTATCCCCATGTCTTCCTCTTCTTCAGCTTTATCTTTTGAAATTGCATAAACAATCTGTAGTCCAGGGAAAGCACAATTGGNTACATACCTGCACCTTTCTATTTCTACAATGACCCTGGAAATTAACAGCCATACTTAAACATCAATAAACAAGTCAATGAAATAAAGTTTCCATTGGCAGATACACCTTAGTCAACTACAGAGCAGCATGTCAACCCCCTACTAGCAGATACAAACAGCCGTGTTTGCCATGTCACTGGACTAATACCACACTGGGCAGTGTGAGGACAATCATGGCAAACTGGTTAAAATGGCACTATGATTGCTCAATATAATCTTTGCTCATTTGAGGAGAAACCTTATTGGCAATGAACATGAAAAGCAGCTTTTGAAAGCACCAGTATTTGCACGCTGTGGAATTATGCCAGTTGGCTTAAAGCTAGGACCCAGTAAAAAGTTACTACAAATCACAACCTCACTGTTTTAAAAGTTAATTAAAACAAACAAGTAAAATAAATATAAAACCATTTCCACTTAAAGCCTAAAAATGCTGTCATCCTTTGAGAATAAACAAAATATACCCAAAGCCATGACAGTTAAAGAAGACCTATAGTTATTAACCATAACACTAATGTACTGTTACATTAAACAGACAATTTGTGAGAAGTGGTACCAACATGAACTGCCAGCACAAAGCCGACTCATCTCCCAATCTGACCTTGAAAAAGGTCAAGGTTACCTCTGAGTTCAGATCCAAGTTCTTCACATACCACTACTATTTAACATATATACGGGCAGTAAACATAGTCTCATCTTTATTGAATATTCAGCAGTAGTAATAAAAATAATGTCTCTTGTAGAAATGTAGCTTCTAAGTGGACAGCACAGGGTAAAGGAATTTGTTACCCAACCCCATACAGCAGACATACTGGAGCTCTTACAGAGGCCTTTATATCACTGTAGTGTACAAAAAAGTAACTTTCTTATATTACCTGCTTAATAGCTTACATTTTTTCTAAAACACTTTTCACTTGATCTTCTTCTGAATATGTGAAATTAAAGGGTGTAGATACAAGGTACCCACTCCATCTGCTAGTACATCTACCAGTAGCTACCCGTGAGCTTGGTGGGCAACACATACATGGATGTTCTTCAAAGATTATCAGTACTACCTTGTATGATTATTGTAAAGTGCATGTAACATGTTGATACAAATAACTGTACAAGCTTTACTTAATGTACTCAAATTTAAAAAATGAAACATTTTGTTATCTGCTACATGACATAAATCATCTTCCAACAGTACAGTTCAACTACCTGGATATATCTATCAACCAGCTCATACAGCTCAGTTCCCTGTAATACTGGGTCACTTACTTATATACCAAACTAACCCTAATACTGCATGGGTAACTAAATACAACCCAGCAGTAACTATGAACTAGCTACAGTTAATAAAAGACAAATCTATCCTTCAATTATCCTATTAAAATGAGCTTGCCATCTATAAAAAAGTAATTAACATATAAATATAGTAAAACAAGACGCCGAAAAAAAAAACCTTTGCTACATTTTTTGTGCTTATATACATGTAATTACTGTTTTATGGATGAATAACAAGCAATTAGAGTATGACACAAATACCACAACCTTGAAGACACAGGAGACTCAAAATATATCAGAAATCAATTTAAAAGATAAAACATATAAAGATATTCTTAAATGATGAGATGATGGTTCCCATAGAGTTTTTGCTGGGATACTAGAAGGATGCCTTAAGTGAGTGCCTGATTTAGGTTTTCAAATTACCAAGACCATGTAAGGCAATCCACCATTCCAACCATCACCCTAAACCCTAATTATACATGCATTATACAACAGGAGGGCTCCTTTGAGAGGTGAGAGGAAGAAGATTTAATAGCTGTAATAATTTGGTGTTTGGGTGGAGGAGAGACATGGAGCAAAAATCTTGTATTTGTGAAGAGGCAGAGAACAGGAGCAGGGAGCCCACTGAATTATATTAAAACAATGTAGGAATGTTAACAACTCTATCACAGTGCATATGTTGTTCATAATGGAAACCATTTTAATCTCTTTAAATTGATAAAACTTAATAAGGTTTTGATCATCTGTTTACGTATATTGAAGTTCTGAACATAATGATCATTCTGAAAACAAAGATGCTGTTTTCCCATTATTTTTAATATTATTTTGTCATTACAAATAACTGGATAGCCTTTCTAACTCTACAATATTATGTGCAAAGTCTTACCATTAGTAATGACACTCATTTTTCTTTCAACTCATTTATTCCAAAAATTTTAATATTTCTTGGCTTATAAATATACTTACTCATACAAAAACAATCTGAATCAAACAGAACTACTCAGAATTTTTAAAGGAATTTCAGAAAATCATAAAATTTTGTTACTCTTTTTAAAAATACCACTTTTGTTTTTTTAAATCTGTTCCTTCAAATGCCATAGCAGCTGTAACTTGTCCACTGGCACCAAGGATCAGAAGTCACAAATACATGTACTTAGTAGCTAACTCTTTCAACTAACTGCTTTCTGTTGAACAGGCACAAGCCCAGGTTTTAGAAAAAAACTCTGAACATTTATTGTGGAACCAAACACCTTATGTAAATTTTGGGGGGTTAATTGCTGTAGGGTCATGTAAAAAAGCGGAATTCTGTGATTGTGCAGAAAAAGCTCATGTCTGATTAAATCATGATTTTTTTGGGGAATAAATAAGCCTTAGATTATTAGATTATAGATTAGACGAAATTCTAACTGTTCAGAGTTCTTCTTTTAGAGATGACTAGGTAATATGAGATCTACACGTATTGTGGGCTGATTGTTCTTGAATCAGTTGAGAGTTTTACCAGTAGCACCCAGCAGACTATCCAAGTTAAGCAGACCTACAAAGCAGAAAATGTCTATGTGCATGACTGACTATGCCTTTTTCTTCTAAAGTAAACATGGTTTCTTTTCTATTAGTCTTTGTTCCACCATTTTGCCACATTTTTCTACAGCAAAGTCTTGTCCCTTGGTGCTATGTTCATTGTGATCACTCTGGATGTGTACTTAGAACCCTCAAATCTGGAATCAACAGAACAGCAATACATCAGTGATGGAAAAAAACAATGAGAACCCTCTAACTGCGTAACATAAGAAATTTCTGAAGCTGGACTCTACAAAAACTGCAATCAAAGAATTCAGATATCTTTCAGAATCATATGACCTTAAAACAAAGAATGTGGCTCATTACATTATAACAGGCATCACTGGAAGAAAGCTAGAATATTCTAAATCAACCACCACATAGTCAGCAAAGGAAATTGGTCAATATATCTGCACGTCCACGATACTGGGAACCAATAATGGATTATCATCTTTGAAAGTCTGTCTGAAATGAGACTAATTAAATTAGCTTTATCCAGTTCCCACTTTTTGGTGTGTAATTCACCAGATGATTTCATGTCAAATTAAAATACTGCAGTCTTTTTAGATCTAGTGATTATACAGGAAATGTGAATGGTTTCAATACATGACTGATATAAAAATAAAATGAGAATCAACTTTTACCTGGTAGCAACTTTCACTTTAATGAAGCCTTGTATTGAGACAGGTTCTGAATAAGGTATCCACTGTATCCCTATGTCTTCCTCTTCTTCAGCTTCATCTTTTGCTATTGCATAAACAATCTGTAGTCCAGGGAAAGCACAATTGGCATAGAGTTTGCCTGACATCACCCTACAAATATAATAATAATTAATTGGCATAGAGTTTGCCTGACATCACCCTACAAATATAATAATAAATAATATGATGATTATCTTTCACAAATCATTTGTAATGATCAGGGGTGGATCCAGAGATATTTTCTGATAGTCTTCCAAATGTACTTTGTTGATCCAACCTCCATTTTTGACCCTCTTCTGACAGAAAAAAATTAGAAACTCGTCTATGTAAATTTGAAAATCTGATCGTCTTTTGGAAGACCCAGAAAATGGCCTCAATCCGCCCCTGTTGATATTTAACATTTTCAAGTATAAATTATAAAGCTGGGAGGGGTTGTGTGTAGAAGGAATCAGGTTCATGTATGGTTAGAAAAATATTCTTAAATATTATTCATAGTTTAAAAATGTTAAACCTCCTGTTCCATGAAAATGTGACTAGCAAAGGACTTTAGCCCCACAGAAGTTCAAAGTCACACCTTGAAAATGCCAAATTGTGAAAACTGAACATTTAAAAAAACATGCAAAATTTTCAAGGCTAGTTTTTTCGACGTTGACCTATACATGCGTTATATATATTAGTCCTGTATCTGTATTGTATATATGCTGGGAAAAATCATAACTTTTGAATAAAATATCTGATCAATCTGCTTTTTGAAACAGACCTGTATTTTATAAATTTGCATCAGTTTGAAGTCAAACTGTTTTTCAAGTGCACAGTGCCAACAATGAGGGACTCCGGTGCTGGCTTTCTGTACAGACACAATGTTGGTTGACACAATGATTGCACCACTGCTTTCTGCATTAATATGACAATGGTTAGGATAAAGCGCGATGCGTGTCAAGAGAGTGTGTTAGATGTGACAGAGACTGGTACAAAACATACCAGGTTTGACAAAAAGATTACAAGTGAGAAGCACATGTGGCACTGTCCCAGGTGATACCATGACTGGATCATGCTGCATGACAAGAGAATGTGTTAGGTGTGACAGTGATTGCTACAAAATATGTCTGGTTTGTATGTCTTACTTGACTCCAGGAGGAGGCAGTCTGTAGGACACCTGCATCATGTCCAGTCGCGGCAACTCCTTTTGGCCGAGGGTGTTAGCAAACAGCTCCCAGGCTCTTCTCTTGGCTCGTTCTCGACTCTCAGGATTAGTGACCAATTCCCAAGAGTCTTTGTGCCAAGCTCGTTCTGCCAGGGCAATGGCGCGAGGGAAGAGCATGCTCTCCATCTGGTGGTTCATACGGACTGTCTCTGACCACAGGCAAGCCTCCATACCTGAAATAACAACATAAACTACATGTATGTTTGAAGGATAGTCACTGCCTAGTCCCACACTTCCCACATAGTCAGGTCTACCCTAGGGTCCTAGCACCCATGGATATACCAGCACCTACAACATTGATTGGACAGTGATTGTTCAAGGTGTTCTCCGTGAGGTTTACCTGCCAAAATGAATTTTCCTGGGGTAAACAGCAGTTTCTCCTACTCATAAATCATTGCTTGACCAAATCCTACATTTGGACAGAATCATCCATCTCCAGGTACAGGCCCACCCCCAGGAATCATCCATCCCCAGGTACAGCCCCTCCC
>NW_019775510.1:311698-328541 GCF_001039355.2 Lingula anatina
CCCAGGGATCATCCATCCCAAGTACAGGCCCACCCCCCAGGGATCATCCATCCCCAGGTAGTGGCCCACCTTCCAGGGATCATCCATCCCCAGGTACAGGCCCACCCCCCAGGGATCATCCATCCCCAGGTACAGGCCCACCCCCAGGGATGCTAGAGTAATGCATTATTGTTGTTTTTCCTCAAGATAAAACATACATGTTCATTATTGCTGCATGTAAGATTTGTTCATAATAAACTTGTAAATAAATTGTAGATCCATAAAAAGAAAATTAATTCACCAGCCATCCAAAGGTCTCCACAACCATGGATAGCTGTGTCACTGTTTTGATCTTGACTATTGATATTCAACATTATTACAACACCACCAAAATTCTTCACCCTGCCCCACCCACACACCCAATCCAGCCATAATTCCAAGAAGCCATGTCTATCTCTGATGATAGGGCCCCAAAGTGTCAAGAACCTCATACTACTGATCCTGGAGAACATGGTGGAAATTATAGATGGGTGGACAGGACAACATGATCCCAAACATTTGTCACAAGTGTGGGGATAGTTACATAATTCATACTTGTATAATAAAAGCTTGGGCTTTTGCCTTTGTCAACTCCAAGCTGTATTAAAACTCCAGGATATATATCTAAAACATTTGATATTAATCAATTTTTACAACAGTGACAAACTTTTCTTCCAAGATTTTACCCATGATATTTATTGTGCAAATTCAGAAGTCTACTTTCAGAGGCAGAAGTTATGAAAATATGTACGCTGGCATCTGCAATATCATTTCAGTAAAATGTTTTAAGAAGTCAGCTACTATACTGCGTGTACAAAGTTTGCAGATAAGCCTGCTGTCCACAATGGACCATTCAGTTTTTTCTGCACTATGAGTCTCCATTTATTATACTTTTGCAACTGTTCAACTCATCAACTTTGTTAAAAAATGATATAGTTATGTCTTACCAAATTATAACAAGTCATGAAAACAGTGTACAGTCGATGACAACCAAATACAGCCACTTTATTACCAATACTTTGTTCTTACCTACTATATTTTCTGGCTTTTCCAGTTTGGTACACTGAAAATCTTTACAGTATTTCTCCAAAGTCAATTTGTTTCCCCACAAATCTTTATCTAAGTTTGCCCACAGATCATCAGGCATGAAGCCAAACACACGCTCTGTGTCTGTGTAGCGAGTTGCCCAGTAGAAACCACGTTCCTCTGGGTCTGGCTCGTAGGCGTGGTCAAAGTACAGGTGGGTGGCCTGGGTCATGATGACCTGAACAGTGGAAGATACAGAAAGTGATTGACATCACTCTATAGCCTACTTCCTTGCAGCGCCACCATGCAGGTGTATCTTAAACTACATTCACACCAGTATAAGATCTGTGTTAAAACTAATAAAATGTAATCACTTTTTTAATTGATCAAAATGACTTTTAGACACATATATGAAAGTTTAAATCCATTTTTCAACAATGTATTCCTTTAAAGTATACCAATTACTTGTGCCTGTTTCTTGAACAACAAAAACACACACACACACACACACACACACACACACAAAAACTGTTTGCCAAAAGCCCAAGTTGAAATTGGCTGAAACAAAAACAGCGCTACACCCAAAACTCAGACAAAATTTTGAGAGCCCTGTGGAAGTGGGTTTCCTCAAGTGTTGACATGTGTGTCCTTGTCTATAAAATACCTCATATCCTGCATTTGCCATGGCATAGCCCCTCCCTGCAGCTCCCCACTCCCAAGGATTCATCCAGGCATTGACACGTGGCTGTTTGTTTGGTATGCTGCTCCTCTCAAATGGCTTTTCTTCATGAAGCATGCCATCATCCCAGGTGGTGATGTCAAGGTCAAGGTCAGCTGGAAAGGTCAAATACTGTTAGATTATTCTTTGATTTCACAAGAAGCTCCTACTGCATTAGAAACTCACTGGTGAAATCATCAGTGTACTACATCATGCTTGGCCTATCTGGTAGTGGTGCACTGGTAGAATCAAGCAAATTAAGAGGAAAGAAGATGACCAAATTATACTTATGTAACATCCTTTGGCCTGCCTAAAGGGCTGAAAAATTGACAACACTTTTCTGTGTAATATCAAATACATTTTGCATTAAAAAGCAATTAATATCTGCACATTCAATATTCTGCTGGTGTATCCTCATTATAAAGTACTGTTATTGTGGTGGGGACAGGTAGGTGTATTTCTGTGGTACTTATTATAAAGTACTGTTATTGTGGTGGGGACAGGTAGGTGTATTTCTGTGGTACTTATTATAAAGTACAGTTATTGTGGTGGGGACAGGTAGGGGCATTTCTGTGGTACTACTGTAGGTCTAGTAATACATCCCCTGGTCAGGAATGAGAACTAAATTGTTATTATGTTTTCAGAATCCCTCACCATCCATGTATCTACCAACAAAAAAATATATATATATGTGTTTGTCATCTGTATAGTATGCAAATAAAACCAACACAGTGAGAACTTGTATATGTACATGCAGGTTACAATTTGAAACAGTGCTAAATGGCAAAGTATTCAGTGTTAGGGGTGTTTTGCTAGCAGTATAATATATGTAAGTAAAGGTTTTTATACTAACAAATGTCACTTTTTAAAAAACTGATAGGCTAAAGCATTTCTGTAAAAAAGTGCTAGAACCAATAAAGATGATAATGATCATAAAATGCCATTTGTTTTCAGAAAAGATTTATTTTATGATAATTACCAGCAATTTTGGCCACTCTCCTCACAAAACCCTCCTGGATTTCTTTTCTCTGTCTCCCGCTGCAGGCGGGCGACCCCTCCCACACCCCAGCTGGCACCTCATCTCCACCAATATGAATACGCTTCAGTGGCGCCACCTCCTGGTGAAGCTTGATCAGACCTTTGATGACTTCCTCAACAAAACGGAAGGTTGACTCCAGGCAGGGGTTGACGACGCCATCTGTAAACTTCTGCACAGACTTGTATTGGGATGTGTCTGCTGGGTCCCTCAGGCGAAACTCTCCTAGAGACCAGGAGAGAGAATATATTTTAATATTTAAAATGTTAATACTATACATCTATACAGATTAAAATATGATATCTTTGAAGATTCATTTTAGAAACTGTCACAACCACAGGAAAGCCTGGTGCAATGACGATGCAGGTTTCCAATGCTATTACACTGTGTAAATGTGGTTTGTTCATACACTTTTATTATACCTGAACACAACATGCCTATAATTCTGTGTGTAGACTGAAAACAGATGTAATGTTCATCATGTGATCACAAGATAACACAAAGATAAGCTATGACACAAGTCAGGCTACCTCTCAGCTCCAGCTCAGTACTTAGAGACCATACTCTCACACTTGCCTGCTTCTTCGGACTTTCCTGCCTTCATCAATCTTGCATAGCGTGCTTCCATAGCCCTGACAGCAGCATGAGCATGGCCTGGCAGGTCAATCTCTGGAATAATCTCAATGTGTCTATCTGTAGCATACTTCAGTATATCTCTGTAGTCTGAGGCTGTGTAATAGCCTGATCCACTGGACATGTCATGTGGTCCTGAGCCCAGCTGTGGAAGGATGCCCGTCTTCTCAGACAGGTCATGCCTTCTCCGCCCTCCTATCTACAGTGAGAAATGAACCAAGACTTGCATCAAGTGTAGCTTTAAAATAATAGCAACTCCATTCTCTCATACTTCATATCCCTCATCCCCCCCGACTTCTCATAGGATTTGAAATTAAGTAACCCTTTATTGCTTTTATAACTAAGGAATTCCATATTTTGAACTGAAAGATTTTTACTGTGTTGCACTGTGGTGTTTTTTTCAAAATGCAATAATGATAGATCTAAAAAAATCAGACAGTTTCCAGAAAACAACTATGTTACCAAACTTCATGAAAAACTCTAAAGCTGGAAACAAGAGGAGGTATGTTAATCTGTTCAACTGATGGCATTCAGCAAGAGTCCCCATGGAGTTGGATCGATCTGCATAGAATGATTGTTCGAGCCTTTATGTTATTTCTCTTACATCTGTCACTACAATGTTGCAAATTACTCTTCCTTTGTAGAAGATTACCCAAAACACTGAACAAGATGTGTAAATTTTGTCAGAAACAATGCATATCAGGCATTGGTTTTTGGTCGTATATGCCTAAAATGTGAGGGGTGGTGTTGTTGCTGTTAAGCACAGCTGATAACTGATATCACATTGTAGATGACCAAAGGAAATTATAAAAAAATTAATAATAATAAAATAAAGGCAACCAATCACCTCAGTCAGCTCTGGAAGTTTCTCAATTTCAACTCTCCAGCCTTCATCATCAGACAGGTGCAGGTGAAGTTTGTTCATTTTAAACATGGCCATCACTTCCATGACTGGATAAAGATCCTCTGGCGGAAAAAAATTTCTTGCCACATCCAGCATTAATCCACGGTGTATAAAGCGAGGTGCGTCTTTCATCACAATGTGTGGCACGGCCCCCTCTTCATTCATCAATGCAAATAAACTCTGCATTGCATAAAAAGCCCCTGGACTTGCAGGAGCCACTATGTCAATTCTGGACAGCCTTCCATTTACTGTGAGGCTGTAGGATTCTGGGTGATTCTCCACCACCCTGCCATCTAGTTTGATGCTGACACTTCCCTGGGCAACCCTGATCACTTTAGTGGCTGGAGGAGATCCCGAGGATAACTTCACACCCATCTCATTCAGTTTGTCTACAACATGGAGTGATCACATTAGTTATAGTCATGATCCACTAACCACAAAACCAACCTATTTATTGATCATATGACAGAAATGTGTTTGTTTTATTAAAATAAACCCTTGAAAAGTTTTCTACAGCAGCAAGTTGGGATCAATTAAATTAAATTTAAGAAGTAGCTATTTTTTTTTTTAATTTTACACTAAATGTCTGAAATTTGTAAACAAGTCCAAACAGTTGAAGTCCCAAAGTCAAAATTAAACAACAGTCATCTTGAACAAACTATCACCAAAAAAACAATTTATCCACCATTTTTTAAATGAGCAGACATTCTTTTCTTTTATTTTGTTTCTAGAAAATACTATACAAGGAACCTGTTGTGACTCAATTACCAACAAAGACTGAAACATCTAGTTCCTTATCCATGGCTAGCACCCAGTCTTGATACTTAAAGCTGATCAGCCTCTTTCTGTCTGCCCTCAACTCTACAGGGGTGGGGATCACCAGCAGCAACCCGTCTTTTCTATATTTTATTTTGTCATTCTTCTCGTAGCGCTGGCTAGGGGTGAAGGGGTTAAACTGGTCCTGTTTTAAACGCTTGTATTGCTGTGGTCTGCTGAAAGGGGCCACAAATGCCAGGGTCTCCCCAGCTGTGCACTGTATAATCTGTGGTTCATGTCCTTCAGCTGTCACATACCTACATCAGAGATCACATTAACATTCATAATACTAATACTTAAACAATCTAATCTTATTAAAACCTGAACTAGACTTGTCATGGATGGAGTACCCTCTGTAAGGAAAATTGAATCCAAGTTTTTAAAACCTAGATATGCAAACTAAAAAAATAGAATAAAAACATACAGCAGGACTTTAATATGCTAACCATGGCTTGCACTTACCAGTTGGGCATCACATCTGTTTTAGCTACAGACCATGCCTGACAATCCAGCTTGATGACCACCTTCTCACCTGGCGTGATCTTAGTATCTGTTAAAGGTGTTAAACAAAACAGGTGCCCTCCAACATGATATAACTTGAATCCTGATCCTCTGATCACATATCCCTCTGGGTATGGCCACTGTTTATTCTGTAGCATGAACACCATGTAAAAATAAATGGACCACGTCCCAGTAGCAGTTATGGTAGCTTCACCTTCATTGGTCAGTGTCACCTGCACCTTGTGAATTGCCTTATCAATGTCATCTATGGTCCCAGTATTGTCCACCACTTCATAGTACACATCAAGGTTGTTGGAAATGTATCTGAGCATTTCTTCTGTGCTTCCTGGTGGGATATCTGGTTCTACTCCTGACAGAGAGCAAATAAAGATAAAAATAAACTTTAACATAAATATCTGTTTACAACAGACTCTATTCAGTACTCAGTGCTTACAATAATGTGTATGCAGTATTCCCCTCCCACGTACCCTACAACTCTAATTTTTAAAGTTGATATCAAAATTAACTGATGTGATGACTGATCAATTGTCTTGTGAATATATATATTAGTTTCAACATGTACTAATTCTATTTTTAAAAGATATACTCACAGCTCTCACACATCTCTCCCCCCCCCCCCCCCCCCCACACACACACACACTACATAAAGTGACAAGAAGACCGCAAACAAACCTTTATTCTGCGTTTCTTCTGGTTGATGGTGCATCGCGCCTCCCCCTTCTTGACTACTAGCCGATGCGATGTGTGTTTTTACTTCGTCCTCCCCGCGGGATATACCTGAAATTTTGTATAGGATATAAATAACCACAACTGCTGCACATATTTGGAACGCTCTGTTTGGACCGCAGCGGAGAGATGGAGGAAGAAGTCGACAAATCCGTAATAAATAAGGCGACATCTCAGTCTTTGAAAAAGTGTTCTTTTGCAGATATCACCTCGACATAGTACGATGTTTTATCTGTTCCTCCCCAGGTAATTTATTGCAAGTGCCGTGCTGTGCAAGGTCATCCTTTCACGTTTGTACATAATGTGACCGCTAGATGGCACTAAGATCAATATGTGACTGGCCCAGAGAAGTTGGCTCTGAACACTTAAAAAATGAAAGTAAAATATAGCAACACAAAGTAACACAGATGTTTCATATTGCTGTCTTTTATTATTTGAAACACAGGAAGAACTATATGTATTTCGAGAAAAGAGACATTTTACCAGCATATAGTTTGCCAATGCTAGTATTTGAGGAATTAAAGACCAACAGATGAAATATAATGCTTTTTAATATGTATATAGAAAATATTCAAGATCAAATGTAGTCAAAATATAGTAAAAACAATTTTTACTTTTGTTATTGCACAATATCAGTAACTGTTCATCAAAACAAATCTGCTCTCTTTCAAAGAATATATGATTCACATATTAGATCACTAATTGGCAATTGAGATATTCAACAAAAATCTGAGGCTTTCATTCAATACATTTCAGTTCATTTTGCAATGCACAATATAAGGAAACTATTTTGCTTTTAACTTGATGTTGAAAAAGAAAGTGATCAGTATCATAATTGCAATTTGTAAAATATTTTTTGACAAAAATCAGTTATTTCTTAAATGATCTGGACAAAGAAAAAATGTAATTTGGTGAAATAAGGTGTAAAATCAATCTTTTTAATTGTATTTAAAGGTATTGTATATCCAGGATATTATTTTGTCAAATTACTCTATCCAAATAAAAAAGGGGGAAAAACACTCCTTATAATTTTTTTTTTTATAAAATCATTGCTTTGATTACCATGCCCTGCACTTGTAATTGACGTTTTGTGTCATTCTTAGTAAAAAATGATTTAGATCTTAATCAGTAATGGTTCATTTAGACTACACTGTCTTTTTTAATTCAAAAGAAATATAAGAACACATGTAAGTCTACATAAGCATGGCCGGTCAGTCATTTAGAAATGAATTACATAATAAAAAAACAGTATAAAACATCACAGTTGAATCATGCAGGGGACAGCTACAGGTCAAGCTTCATGAATAGGAGGAAACTGCCTTTTTTTCGTTGAAGAAATCATTTGCATTAAAATTCTCATTAGGATGCCATTTTATCAGGTGCCTGATTTATGCAAATGATGTGTGATTTATGCAAAAGAATGTAATTTATAAAAACTGATTAATGTTTGAATAATCTCAAACTGCAATTTTAAGAGGGAAATCTCCAAGGCTAAGTTTTTCATATTCAGTTAAATCCTCATTTCTTTAGGTACATGTTTGTAATTTGTTAATTTTATTTTTTGATTAATTACAAATATGCCCATATATGGGCGGTCTGTATAGTCACATCACACCTGCAAATGTGTATGTGCCTCTATAATATATACCTTTATATGTTATGACAGCGGAGCGGGTATTACTTAGGGTTTTCTCTACATCAAATTTAATATTCTGATACATCTGTATCATATGCCACGGTACAAATATGATTTGCACAAATTTACGTTATTTGCATGGCCCTAATTGACCTCTGCATTAATTGACCCTTGCAAAAATGCAATGGCAAATTAAAAATTGAGACAAACCAAATCAAAATATTGCTCTTGGCATAAATAAATGCCATTTAACTATTTTAATCATATGAAGATCCATTAATCAATTAATGCCGCCGCACTGCGCATGACAAAGACGATCGTAATCACTAATGCGTGTCACTGGGGGTTGAAAGCAAACGGCGGCCATTTTCCCCCTCCCATCAATTGGAAATTGATCGATCGGACTGATTCTGTCAGATAATATGTGCCGTCAATGATCTCAAATCAAAGATAAGGAATCTGTGATTGACCTTATTCAGTTAACGATACAGAGGAGAAGAAAAATGGCAGAGGAAGCAGATATGGATAATCCCATGGACGGTAAGTAATCCCCTTCGTCTTTTTGATAAAGAACAATTCTGCTAATTAACAATCAACCGCTTTGTTTGTGACTTTAAAACGCGAGCAGCTTATTATTAACGATCAGAATGTATTTTAGCTGCTGTATTGCTAATTGTTTTGAAATTCAGCGAACTTCAACCGAAACAAAAAGGGGATTCCGAAAGCACGCTTCTTTGTTCATTTGCATATGAGAGCCTGTCAAGTAGAAAATCCCTTAAAATAGAGGGGTTTCCCAGTAAATTTAGGACTCAGACAGGTCTTTAGTGATCATTTTTTATGAAGACAGTCTTGTGAAATTGCAGCTGAAAAAATTTGTTGATTTTTTTGCATCTCTTTGTTAATGTATATTTTCATGGGATATATATTAAGCTATATATTAACAGGAACAGGTGCTATTGCGCATGCGCACTGTGTATTAAGTAGGTCATCAACAAAGCATTAGGGAGAGATGTAACTAATAAACGTTGGATTACTTAACTCAATATTTTCTTTGTACACATTGTTAATAAAATCTGGAAATGTTTTTGCAGTTTTGCTCCCCCCTAAAACTGTCTTAGTTTCATTAATTTTATGAGAAATTTACATGTTTTTTTCCAAGTACGTCATTATTTCAAAAATATTGTGATATTATAGATATAAATACTGGAGACACATTTCT
Source organism: Lingula anatina (assembly GCF_001039355.2). The sequence continues at coordinate 320,953 of NW_019775510.1, forward strand.
TATGATAAGTAATGATGGACGGAAAAAGAAAAGGCAATTTTTTGCAAATTCCACCACATTCTCTTTGAATATTTAATTTTACAGTAGATGTAGACAATGTTAGTTAAAGGATACTGGGTACCTGGTGACAGTGTTACTCATTTTTGAGGCCAGCATATATTCTGGAAATTACTTCAATATGGCAGGCATTAGAGGTATTTCAGTACAGGTACTGTTTGTTTTGAGGAGAGAAATGTGTGTCACATGACTGGAATACAATTTCAAATTTTCCTTCACCAATTTAAGTCAAACCAAATCTACCTCTTGGTCCTTGTTGGTAAATGAAACAAGTGCACATCCAGTATTGGCAACAGCCACAGATAAATAGAACCACCTCATATGATACAACAGGAAACCTCCTCTCCAACATGATTAGAGAATAGATGCCTTTGCTCTACCAACACAAGTTTGAAACATCTGCTATGCAGATGCATTCTGTAACCTATGGCAGATAATTTGTGAGCCTTTTGATGATATTATTGTTGATCAAATACGCAGTTTTTTAAACTTTATAATTGAAACTTAGCAAGATACAGACAAAATGTTTATTCTGCATGCAAAATGTAAGGGTTCAGCTTCAGGTTTATTCAACTGCCTATGTAAAGCTGGTCGAGTTGCAGTTCACATATTTTTTAAAACGAACATTAGATACTAATGATAAGAACAAGTTACAAAAACAAGTCATCCACTGTATGCGACATATAAGAGTATAATTATATCAAGGCATGGCCGGGATATTATTGCTCTTGCTTGTTGCATACAGGAGAGGATTATTTGTTACTGACTTATACTGGCACTTCAAACAAACCTGGCACTTAAAACAACAGGATGAACACATTGAAGTGTATGAAAATACAGGTAAGTCTGTATGGGAAATACAAGTGCAATTACCCCCTTGTTTGAAGTCCTAGCTATGGTATAATTGTTCATTCAGTGACATTTGTAAACCAGTCATATTCTTAGCCCTCTTTGCACCTAGTTATACCATAATTCTGGTTAAGTAGAAATACTCTGATTTCCTGTCCACTTCTTATGACAGCCCCCTCAGAGACTGATACCTCTCCCAATGACTTTCTGGAGCCTGCAGTGCCTGAGCTAGACACACAGGTTTCACAGAGTAAGTAGGTACTGAAGTGCCAGCAGCCTTTGCATGGTTGAATGTGCTGTTCACCGAGCAGTTGATGGTCATTGACTTCTCTGCAGGTCGTCTGATAACCTATAGAATGTAACAGCACATTCAGATTCACACATTGTACTAGCTCTGCAGGAGATCTTCACTAAAATGCAGTCGGTGGAATCAGCACACAATAAGTAATTACCCCAAGCTGCTTGAGGAGGTGCGTCAGGCAATAACCTTGCGCGCGNTGGACGTTTTGTGTCATTCTTAGTAAAAAATGATTTAGATCTTAATCAGTAATGGTTCATTTAGACTACACTGTCTTTTTTAATTCAAAAGAAATATAAGAACACATGTAAGTCTACATAAGCATGGCTGGTCAGTCATTTAGAAATGAATTACATAATAAAAAAACAGTATAAAACATCACAATTGAATCATGCAGGGGACAGCTACAGGTCAAGCTTCATGAATAGGAGGAAACTGCCTATTTTTCGTTGAAGAAATCATTTGCATTAAAATTCTCATTAGGATGCCATTTTATCAGGTGCCTGATTTATGCAAATGATGTGTGATTTATGCAAAAGAATGTAATTTATAAAAACTGATTAATGTTTGAATAATCTCAAACTGCAATTTTAAGAGGGAAATCTCCAAGGCTAAGTTTTTCATATTCAGTTAAATCCTCATTTCTTTAGGTACATGTTTGTAATTTGTTAATTTTATTCTTTGATTAATTACAAATATGCCCATATATGGGCAGTCTGTATAGTCACATCACACCTGCAAATGTGTAGGTGCCTCTATAATATATACCTTTATATGTTATGACAGCGGGTATTACTTAGGGTTTTCTCTACATCAAATTTAATATTCTGATACATCTGTATCATATGCCACGGTACAAATATGATTTGCACAAATTTACGTTATTTGCATGGCCCTAATTGACCTCTGCATTAATTGACCCTTGCAAAAATGCAATGGCAAATTAAAAATTGAGACAAACCAAATCAAAATATTGCTCTTGGCATAAATAAATGCCATTTAACTATTTTAATCATATGAAGATCCCTTAATCAATTAATGCCGCCGCACTGCGCATGACAAAGACGATCGTAATCACTAATGCGTGTCACTGGGGGTTGAAAGCAAACGGCGGCCATTTTCCCCCTCCCATCAATTGGAAATTGATCGATCGGACTGATTCTGTCGGATAATATGTGCCGTCAATGATCTCAAATCAAAGATAAAGAATCTGTGATTGACCTTATTCAGTTAACGATACAGAGGAGAAGAAAAATGGCAGAGGAAGCAGATATGGATAATCCCATGGACGGTAAGTAATCCCCTTCGTCTTTTTGATAAAGAACAATTCTGCTAATTAACAATCAACCGCTTTGTTTGTGACTTTAAAACGCGAGCAGCTTATTATTAACGATCAGAATGTATTTTAGCTGCTGTATTGCTAATTGTTTTGAAATTCAGCGAACTTCAACCGAAACAAAAAGGGGATTCCGAAAGCACGCTTCTTTGTTCATTTGCATATGAGAGCCTGTCAAGTAGAAAATCCCTTAAAATAGAGGGGTTTCCCAGTAAATTTAGGACTCAGACAGGTCTTTAGTGATCATTTTTTATGAAGACAGTCTTGTGAAATTGCAGCTGAAAAAAATTGTTGATTTTTTTGCATCTCTTTGTTAATGTATATTTTCATGGGATATATATTAAGCTATATATTAACAGGAACAGGTGCTATTGCGCATGCGCACTGTGTATTAAGTAGGTCATCAACAAAGCATTAGGGAGAGATGTAACTAATAAACGTTGGATTACTTAACTCAATATTTTCTTTGTACACATTGTTAATAAAATCTGGAAATGTTTTTGCAGTTTTGCTCCCCCCTTAAACTGTCTTAGTTTCATTAATTTTATGAGAAATTTACATGTTTTTTTCCAAGTACGTCATTATTTAAAAAATATTGTGATATTATAGATATAAATACTGGAGACACATTTCTTATGATAAGTAATGATGGATGGAAAAAGAAAAGGCAATTTTTTGCAAATTCCACCACATTCTCTTTGAATATTTAATTTTACAGTAGATGTAGACAATGTTAGTTAATGGATACTGGGTACCTGGTGACAGTGTTACTCATTTTTGAGGCCAGCATATATTCTGGAAATTACTTCAATATGGCAGGCATTAGAGGTATTTCAGTACAGGTACTGTTTGTTTTGAGGAGAGAAATGTGTGTCACATGACTGGAATACAATTTCAAATTTTCCTTCACCAATTTAAGCCAAACCAAATCTACCTCTTGGTCTTTGTTGGTAAATGAAACAAGTGCACATCCAGTATTGGCAACAGCCACAGATAAATAGAACAACCTCATATGATACAACAGGAAACCTCATCTCCAACATGATTAGAGAATAGATGCCTTTGCTCTACCAACACAAGTTTGAAACATCTGCTATGCAGATGCATTCAGTAACCTATGGCAGATAATTTGTGAGCCTTTTGATGATATAATTGTTGATCAAATACGCAGTTTTTTAAACTTTATAATTGAAACTTAGCAAGATACAGACAAAATGTTTATTCTGCATGCAAAATGTAAGGGTTCAGCTTCAGGTTTATTCAACTGCCTATGTAAAGCTGGTCGAGTTGCAGTTCACATATTTTTTAAAACGAACATTAGATACTAATGATAAGAACAAGTTACAAAAACAAGTCATCCACTGTATGCGACATATAAGAGTATAATTATATCAAGGCATGGCCAGGATATTGTTGCTCTTGCTTGTTGCATACAGGAGAGGATTATATGTAACTGACTTATACTGGCACTTCAAACAAACCTGGCACTTAAAACAACAGGATGAACACATTGAAGTGTATGAAAATACAGGTAAGTCTGTATGGGAAATACAAGTGCAATTACCCCCTTGTTTGAAGTCCTAGCTATGGTATAATTGTTCATTCAGTGACATTTGTAAACCAGTCATATTCTTGACCCTCTTTGCACCTAGTTATACCATAATTCTGGTTAAGTAGAAATACTCTGATTTCCTGTCCACTTCTTATGACAGCCCCCTCAGAGACTGATACCTCTCCCAATGACTTTCTGGAGCCTGCAGTGCCTGAGCTAGACACACAGGTTTCACAGAGTAAGTAGGTACTGAAGTGCCAGCAGCCTTTGCATGGTTGAATGTGCTGTTCACCGAGCAGTTGATGGTCATTGACTTCTCTGCAGGTCGTCTGATAACCTATAGAATATAACAGCACATTCAGATTCACACATTGTACTAGCTCTGCAGGAGATCTTCACTAAAATGCAGTCGGTGGAATCAGCACACAATAAGTAATTACCCCAAGCTGCTTGAGGAGGTGCGTCAGGCAATTAAGCTGGTTCAACTGCACTTCAGCGAGAATCCCTCACAGAGTGGGATTGACCCAGCTAGTACATTGTGTGAATCTGAATGTGGTTTAAGAGATCTAATGATGCTGCCAGTGGTGGTTATAGTTAAACCAGACAAAATTCTGCAGAGAAGCTGCTTCCCAGGAACTAGCTGCAGTGTGAAGTGGTGAAGATGGCAGGAAGACAACCAGCTAACACATATAATATGACAGAAACATTTGATCACCTCCAATTTTCAGAAATCGGCCTTCTTTCATGTCCTATTGAATAGGGATTGAAGTGTTTTATTTGTTGTTTCTGTCCTAGCAGACCAGTTACCCAGAGGTCATTGCTGGCCAGGATAACAACACAACAAACAACACAGTCATACTCAAAATCAACCCCAGACAGCTTTCTGTTAGTAGCAGAAAATTAACTTTTATTTCTGCCTCTTTAATTAATAGAATTAATGAACCACAAAAGCCTACATGTTAAGTTTTCAGTCTTATTTAATCCTTTGTTTTTATTGTCGTCAGTCATAGTTGTATTAAATATTGCTATCAATTCTCTTATTGATAGCCTTTCTGGACCAAGATATAAATCAATTTCACTCCATAGAACGTTAAGTCTCAGACTGCCTGCTGTTTGTTGGTTAAGGTGATCAGTGAATTCTGAAATATTGATTAAAAACAAAAGCAATATTGAAGATCTTCAAGTTTTCCTGCCATGTTGCACCAGAATGAAAGCCATCAGCTGCATGCTGCAGTGGTCCTAGATGTCCATCTTGCTTGGTAACACAAGTCTAGTCAACTGCATGGTAGTCTTACAATATTAATAGTTGGTGTTTTAAGTGTTGTCTTGTATTGGCATGTTCATTTTAGATCATTATGTAAAAAGGTTATATTTTGAACATGTTTTTTTACAGATCCATGTCAGTAGCAGGTTTTTACAGCACATTGTTGTCAAATAATTAGTGAGCATGTAGTCACAACAGGGATAGGATTTGCTGTCCTTTTTGTCCTCTTTGGGGAAGCCCCTGTTTTTATGGCAAAATGAGAATTATAAAAAGTTGTTAAATATTGTATATTCAATGTCGTGGAAGGACCAGGTATTTCTCTGTTATCTTGCAATGTCTGCTATTCTCAGCAGGTGGAAATGTTGTCCTGTGATATCAGGGGTTTCTAAAGTAGAAATGTTGTAATAGCCAGTATGTCTGATTTGAATGCTTTATTTGTATGTAGTTAGAGCAGTAGTGGCATATTTCAGTCAGTTATTTTATATACAACTGTTTCCAACCGTATATAACTTTCTATTCAATTAGAACAACTGTTGTACGTCAATTGTGAATGTATTATTGTGTGCAGTGATGAGGTGACAGAACAGACACCTACTACAGCTACAGTTGTCTTCTGGAACTTCTGTTTTATTTCACATTATGTGTGCAGCACCCATGCTCATTATGATTTCTGTTGTAGGTTTCACATTTTTAATGAAAGAGGTTTTGAAAGAGATTCTAGCTAAGATATAGTTCAAGATTATCATAAGATGTGTGTAGATGTGCCCTCTCATATAAGACTTTGAAGTTAAACTGTCTTGGAAATAAGTACAGCATTTTCAAACCTCAACATAATTTGCAATATGAAGGGCCCTGTCAATAATCCTTTAATACCTTACTTTTTTTGACAATCACATATACTTTTTTTTTTACCTTTTGTAAACACATTTCTGGTAAGTATGACACTGAACACATTTAACATTTTTCTCTTTTTATTGCCACAGACTATGATGATGATAATGAGGGTGCCCTTGAAATAGTGCTTGAAAACAAGAAGGGCAAGAAAAGAAAGATGAAAGATGGATCAGAAAAGAAGAAAAAAGCCAAGAAAAAGAAGAAGGGCAAGAGTGCCAGTGAGGAGGTAGATATTGGAGATGGAGGCAATGAGTCAGTGGCCTCCATGGATGTTACCTTGGAGGTACGTCTTGTACTGTAGGGAAGGGGATCAACTGATTTGGGTCCTCTTCAGTACAATAAATGTTAGTCAGCTGCAAAGTATATTTGTTCCAGTCTTGGATACAGAAACTATAACAAATTTCAAATGCTTAATCTGAGTCAGTTGGTATGAACTTGTAAATTTGAGGAGGTAATGAATGTAAATTTTTCCGTGAATGTTGTCCTGCCTGCAGTGCTTCTACTGATCTCATGTGGCAGTAAAATGAAAACTGGGCATCATAAACATTTGTAAACACTGGCCACTCTTTCTGCTCTAGGTCAGTAGAATAAAAGAAGACTTAAGATATTTTGGAAAAAAAATAAAAATTGATGGCCACCTGGTCCTAATGATCACCCATGTGTGATCTTGAAAACATTTTTACTAAAATTTGAAATTTAAAAATGTAACATATCATATTTCTGTCTTCAGATTCAAGTTAATCTTAAACCCCTTCTTTATTATTACTTAAAGTTTACCTAAATAATTCTTAAATACTTAAAAGTATATGTTTTGATTGTATTGTTTTATCTTTTGAAATCAGGAGTCTCAAGGAGAAGATCCTGCATTGGAAGATGACAGGAATGATGATGACTACATTCCAGAGAAGCCAGCCAAGGAGAAGAAGAAGAGGCCGCCCAAGGTGGATAAGGTGTGCGCACAGATGTGAACGTGTGTGTGCACTGATGTGCTTCTGATGTAGAAAGATATGTGGGAAAGGGGACAGGAATTGATCTGAGACAGGCCAGATGCTTCATTTTGAAGTTTCCTTCCTTACCACTTCCCTTCTTGACACATCCCTGCTTACCACATCCTTGATTACCACATCCCTTCTTACCACATCCATGCATACATACCACATCCTTGATTACCACATCCCTGCTTACCACATCCTTGATTACCACATCCCTTCTTACCACATCCATGCATACTTACCACATCCTTGATTACCACATCCCTTCTTACCACATCCTTGATTACCACATCCCTGCTTACCACATCCTTGATTACCACATCCCTTCTTACCACATCCATGCATAC
>NW_019775510.1:328913-350136 GCF_001039355.2 Lingula anatina
TTACCACATCCTTGATTACCACATCCTTGATTACCATTTCTCTTCTTACCACATCCTTTCTTACCACATCCATGATTACCACACCCCTGCTTACCACATCCCTTCATACTTACCACATCCCTGCTTACTTACCACGTCCCTGCTTACTATATCCTTGATTACTACATCCCTGATTACCACATCCTTGATTACCATTTCTCTTACCACATCCTTTCTTACCACATCCATGATTACCACATCCCTGCTTACCACATCCCTTCATACTTACCACACCCCTGCTTACCACATCCCTTCATACTTACCACGTCCTTGCTTAAAACATCCCTGCTTACCACATCCCTTCATACTTACCACGTCCCTGCTTAAAACATCCCTGCATACTTACCACATCCCTGCTTAAAACATCCCTGCTTACTTACCACATCCCTGCTTACCACATCCCTTCTTACTACATCCCTGCTTACTTACCACATCCCTGATTACCACATCCCTTCTTGCTTACTACATCCCTGCTTACCACATCCCTGATTACTTACCACATCCCTTCTTACCACATCCCTGCTTACTTACCACATCCCTGCTTACCACGTTCCTGTATACTTACCACATCCCTGCTTACCACGTTCCTGTATACTTACCACATCCCTGCTTGCCACATCTTAATAGACTTTTGATATAAATGTATTGCACCAATCACAGACTTCTTTATTTTGTCACATGCCGTCCACAGCAGTAAGCTATGAATTGATATAACAGCTTAGATGCTCAAATGACGGGCACTGCTGAAGGCCAGGTAGATCTTTTGGAGAATCCAAAATGAAGAAGCTGGCGTGAATTGCACCTGAAGTTCAAGTGGGGAGGGGAGATCTGTACTTAATGGAATGATATCAAAATGGCTGGAGGATTTTAGCCAAACCAATAATTTGAAATTGTTTGATAATAAATTAAAAAAAAAAAACAGTTTTCTGAAGTATTAAACACATTTGACAACCATATTTAACTTTTTTCTATTCCATTATGACATACTATTATTACCTGTATTTCTGCTTTAATATTTATATTTCCAAGAAAAAAATGAACATTAAGCTTCCACAACAATGCATCTAATATTGCTACCACTGTATTTGCACTGTGATTGGAATTCAGCATCAGAGTGTGTTATTGTGTGAGGGGTTTTTATGTGAACAAAAATGGATATGCTCTAATCCTATCATTTTTTATAAAAAGTGTAAACAAAACTCTTGTCAAGATTTATGTTAAGGTGGAAGTAATTTTTTAATTTATTATTATTATGTTATCTATTTATCATTATTAATTTTTTTTTGAGAATGGATGGGAAGGAGGAGAAACTTTTCCTCTCTTTCCATTTTGGAGATTTAGATAACAGTTGTACAATCTGCTGGTCATTTAACAGCTACTAGTACTAGTTAGCTAGATCTTCATGAAACATTTAACAGCTATTTGTCATTAGGATCAGAAGACAGCAGAAGAGATATGCCAAGAACATGGACTCCTGAATGTGGAACTTGAATACTCTGATGAAGACTTTGTCAACCTCACCACCTATAAGGCATACTCTGCACACATTCGCCCCCTGCTGGCCAAAGAGAATCCTAAATGTCCCATGACAAAGATGACGTCACTTGTCGCTGCCAAGTGGAGAGAGTTCTTGGCTTTAGGGGCTTTACCTGAGCTTCAGAAAGGTAAGTCATGAATTCAGACTTATTCTAGTCTAAGATTTAAAACACTTGTTTCTGTATAAGCTTACTTACTTACTTACTTGCTCCTAACCTCAGAATGTGATATGTTTCTAAAGTGTACCTTTTGTGAAATGTAGCTTTTCTCACTTAACCCTTGTATGTAGCAGCCATATATACTAAATATATTACTGTAACTAAACAAAATATTTACTGTTTATTGACAAATTTATCATTGATTTAGTTCAATATTTTTGTACAAATCATCAGGCTAATTGGCTGAAAGAAATACTTTGCCAGGATAGGATTTTCTCATTATTGCATGGTTTGACATAACTCTGACATCCAGTGTTTATTGTGTTGCTATCAGAGGCTGACCCTGATATCAGTGTGGAGGGCAGTAATGACGGAGACCTGGGGGATGTAGACAGTACCCCGGGGACGCCCTCTAAGCAGAAGGGGAAGAAAGGCAAGGGCAAAGGCAAGTCTGTGGCCCCTCTGAAGATCAAACTCACCAAGAAGAAGAAGAGGAAAAAGGGAAGCGATGTAAGACTTTTGTAAAGTAGTACTTCATTGTATTCAACAACGACTTTCATTACACCTATTTATTGAAAAAAAGTAATTCAAATTATTTAACTAAAAACTTAAAGCACACTATTTTGTAATAATTCAAAAGAGATAGTAATAGTAATATCTCTGTTGTTATTTAAAATTTCCTGCATCTTTCACTTTGATGACCTAATTACTGGTTAGTTATTGTCAGTCTGTCCAGTTGATCATCTTAATGGAAACTGCATGAAGCTAAACTAAAATTTTGGAAACAGCAATTCCTTTGGTTGTCCAGTTTAATGTAGTTATAATTGAACCACTGGTCAAGTAGATGAGATTAACCACCATGGAAGTGAGTGTTTTTGATAGTTGATGCTATTTTATTTCTGTTGATCAGGAAGAGCTGGAGGAAGGTGGCGGCTTCAACACCAGTGATGAAGAGTTTGAACGTCAGCTGGAGGAAGCCAGTATTATCAGTGAAGTCCAGTCAGAATCCAGCAACATGTCTGCCCCAAAGAAAAGTAAAGTGAAGAAAGGACGTGGACGTAACGCCAAGAAGGCCAAGGTCAAAAAGGGTTCCTTCTTGTCTGAGGCAGAAGCGGAGGGATATGAAGTAAATATACATATATTTTGGTTTTTTTCTTGGATTGTTGTTTTACTTTACTAGACAGTCACACAAGCATTTTCTGGTACAAGTTTGTACAACTGAGTAATACACTGAATTCAAAAGATAATATTCCATCTAAAATAAACTTGTTCTTTCACTGAAATGTAAATCAGTAACATGTTTGTAGTGACAATGAAACTAAAGCTAGAGCAGTGTATACCCAGTGTACTTGGTTGCACCAAAATGCACAGTTTTAATCACATGTGCTACTAGCTTAAATTGCAGTGGTGTTGTTTATTTCTTTGAGATTTTCAAAATAGAAGGGTCTTAAGTCAGTCATATTTAGTGTAAAACTTTAAGAAATCATACTATTTAAAGTAATGATGCCATTTTCTTAACATTTCTTATCTCGTTATTAAACTTTCATCAACTTAACCCATTCTTGGTAATAACCCCATACCCTCTTCTGTTGAACTGCCTGGGATGAAAGACAAGCTGCTTCAGATGATCTAGAAAAAAAAAACTGTTTTCCTTTGACATTTTTCATTTAATTGCAATGTTAAAGAAAAAACTAAAGCTATCTGTGTACCTTTCTTTAATAATTTGTGTTTGTGGAATTAACTTTTAAATGCCAAATAATGCCAGTTTTAGCAGTAGAGAGTTAAGGTAAACCTGGAATATAGAAAGTCTTGTTTTTACACTTTTATCACTTTTTATTGTTGGTCTGTTTTGGATTAACATAACTTTCACTGTAATATTTGGAGTGGAAAGGGATACACTTTAGCTTTAACTGCACTGGTTAACGACAGCCTATGCAACCAACCATGATTACTGCTACCTTCATGATTTCTCAAACAAAATAAGGAAAAGAAAACTTCTTTGCTGATTATTTTGCTAACTAGTATCAACTGATTTGCCCATGACCCCATCAGCACTGTCTTCTGTGCCTTGGAACCCACCTCCAGCGCCATCTAGTCTGAATGTGGTGTTAAGAGCTTCTGCCTGAGCATTCTTATCTAGACATTCACCATGTGAACCAACATGATCTTAACAGTGATAAGTCTCCAAAGAAGATTTTTGGCTTAGAAATAAAAATACAAACATAAAATGGAAGAAATCTTCATATAAAAAAATTGACATTTTCCCCAGCCCTAGATGATCTCTTCTGCATATATCTTGTCATCTATTCTTATCTTGGTCTTTTTATTCCCTTTGATAAATATTCTTTCTGTATTCATCTCTTGATCTATTCTTATCTTAGACTTGCTGTTCACTAGCGATATTTAGTTTTTTAAAATTTTCTTTCTTTCTCCTGGCCTCTCCGTCCAACTCCCTCTCCCAAGAGCCCCAGGGGACCCCCACTGTTAGAAAGTGTAAAATGAAGAAAGGCCGAGGGCGGAATGCCTCTAAGAAGATCAAACGAACCAGTACTTTTCCTGCGAACCTTAACGACGCAGACGGATATGAGGTTGGTAGTGGGCTGCTAGATGCCATGTTATGTATTCCAGTGTCTCAACTTTCCGATGTCCGTTCTTAAATGATAAAGTAAACAATGACCAAAACCTGTCAAGTCCTGATCAGCATGACAGTATTCAAAGTTGCTTTCTTTTCAACATTTGACACTTTCATCTAAACAAACAACCAGTGGGGTGGAGGGGGGTTTAAAATGTTAAAAATTGTTTGTTGGCACTTTATTGTTTATAAGTGCTATCATTGATTTTGCACACTAACTCAAATTATTTTTGGATCATGGAAAGATTGATGGTGGGGTTTTAAGATTAACCCCTGCTATTCCCATTCCTGTCTGTCACCAACCTAAACAGAAAACAAACAGAAATTTGAAGTAAATTATTTCAAATATATATATTCCTACAATCTGTCTTCATTTTGTTAATGGTATTTTTTGCACAACTTAGCTGTATTTTTTCACATACTATTAACATTTTAATTGTCAGTTGCAATAATGAGAGTTTTGTTGGGTTGGGTATTTGGGATACAACTTATGAATTCCCCAGTGATTGATGTGTTGCTATCTGATTGACATTGACAAGCTTACTGCTTTATTTCCCACGCTTACAGAACTGCAAGCTGCGTGAACATTTGCATTACAAAATTCTGTTTTTATTTGCCTGTTATTCTTATCAGCTGTGGAAATGAAATTGTAAAGAAATATTTACCTTTTATACAATTATGACCACCGACCTTTTATTGTGGAGGAAAGGTGTATGTTTTGAAGAATTGTATCTGTATGGAAAAGTGCTAGGAAATGGAGATTTATTCTGCCCTTGGTCAGTGTGCAAAATGTCAGCATTTCTTTTCTAAATTTAGATGTTCATTCACTGATTATCCTGATTAATTTTCCCTAAAATTCAAACATACCTCATTTATGATATAAAACATATATTTTAGACCCTTCATGATGAAGGGAATTGCTATGAAAGTTGTTGAAATAGGACATATTGCAAGTCTTCAACAGTAGGAAATGTGGTGATAAGGGTTTTCAGATAACTGAGGTATTCAAGGTTAAATGTGTACTGTAGTGTTTAATTGACCATAAACTAACAAAGCTGATGTGGAAAATTGTGCTGTTCTTTAATTTTAACAGATGTAACAAAGTTGCAGTTTATCAGAAAATCTATCTGATATCTTGGCATGATAACTGTTTTATCATTTTGTGCTTCTAGTCATTCAATCTTCTGTAAAACAAAATAATGTGTATTTAGCTGTGATGTGCTGTGAGGCAGTATGCTATGTTCCAGTAGACAGTATGGCAGGATGTTAAGTTCTGTTAAGTTGATATATCCTGTAGTATGTTATGTAATGTTGTCCACTGTTGTCATTACAGACTGACCACCAGGACTACTGTGAGGTATGCCAGCAGGGAGGAGAGATCATCCTGTGTGACACGTGTCCACGTGCCTATCATTTGGTCTGTCTGGATCCAGAACTAGAAGAGGCTCCCGAGGGGAAGTGGAGCTGTCCACACTGTGTGAGTCCCAGGACACCTGTACATTGCACACACTGGAATGTGGAGTAGTGCCTAGATTGTAGAGACTTGTTTTTGGAAATCTCTTGTTTTCACCCTATATTGCATCTTTACTACCAGTTTACACAATTATTGAAATGTGTAAATTTTGTAGCTGTTTAGACATTTAAACAAATTTTCGAATACACTGAAAGTCATTTCAGAAGCTAAATTTTATGACAGACTAATGTGAAAAATTGAATTCAAGTGGGAAGCTTAGTTTACAGTCCACAAAGACAAAGATAATTATAAAATCTCACCAGATGATGCAGTTAAATGTAATGCTGCCCTATGTTGTAGGAGGCAGAGGGTGCCCAGGAGCAGGAGGAGGATGAACACATGGAGTTCTGCCGCGCTTGTAAAGATGGTGGTGACCTCTTGTGTTGTGATAGCTGTCCATCAGCCTATCACATGCACTGTCTTAACCCGCCCATGAAGGAGATTCCTGATGGAGAATGGCACTGCCCGCGATGTGGGGTAAGTCTTGGGGCAAATTTTGTTGTTTAGGTAATCGTTGATAACTTCTTAAGCAAGATTAAAACTTGTTGTTAATTTTAATTAACCAATTACTGATTAATAAATTACTGTTTAAAATATGGAGAACATCATTTCCCTTTGAGGTTACTAAGACGTTGACAGTTTTCTATGCCCCAAAGCTATATAGTTGATGATGTTTCAGTGTGAGCCCCTGAAGGGTAAAGTCCAGAAAGTCCTCACATGGCGCTGGGTGGAACCTCCCAAGATGGCAGACGAGCTGGACCACACCCACAGCCCCACCAAGAAGAAGGTGAGCTGGATGCACAATGACTGCCAAGTTTACCCCAGGGATATCTGATATCTGTTAACTTTTAATCAATATCTTTTATGTTGAGCTTCTTTATTGTCCAAGTCAGTACAAAAAATGATCTTCCACAAAGCTATTTTAAGAACAAAAGTAAAATAGTTTTATGTGTTAGACTGGATGATCTTGTAAATTGCTATATTTATTTTTCCAGTTTGACCACAAGCCTACCAGGGAGTTCTTTGTGAAGTGGCATGACATGTCTTACTGGCACTGTAGCTGGATAACAGAACTGCAGGTATCCACAAAACATGGCTGTGATTGTACTGAGTCACAGCTGGCTGGCAGGGTCCCATCTACAACACACTGGCACCTAAGCAAACACTCATTTTATATCTAAAGAACTTAAAGTAATTCTTAAGATGTGTCAACTATATGATTGTCAACGAAGGCTGTTACAAAGCTGCTAAAAAGTAAACGATGAGGATATTTTTTCATTCTTAAGATAAGCAATTGCTTATGCAATTGCCCTGGGTCTAGAGTGCTGCTACAATATAGAGTAAATGTGATGATTTGTTTTGAAACATAAGATGTATTCAAATGATGTTTAGAGCTGTAGCAAATAGTTAAAAATGTACTTCCAGTGTTGTTTGTATTGTAGTATGATGTCTACCACCCAGCCATGTACCATAACTAGTACTTCCAGTGTTGTTTGTATTGTAGTATGATGTCTACCACCCAGCCATGTACCATAACTAGTAGTTCCAGTGTTGTTTGTATTGTAGTATGATGTCTACCACCCAGCCATGTACCGTAACTACATCAGGAAGAATGACATGGACGAGCCCCCACCGCTGGAGGATGGCAGCAGCTTTGGGATGAAGGATTATAAAGAGGAAGACCCCCACAACCTGGAGGGGAGGTTCTACCGCTATGGGGTGCGACCAGAGTGGCTGACCATCAACAGGATCATCAACCACAGGTGAAATGGGGTGGTAGTGCACCTCCCCTGTCAAGTAGTGTGTGTGTGTGTGTGTGTGTGTGTGTGTGTGTGTGTGTGTGTGTGTGTGTGTGTGTGTGTGTGTGTGTGTGTGTGTGTGTGTGTGTGTGTGTGTGTGTGTGTGTGTGTGTGTGTGTAAAAGATGTTTTTAAAATGTCCTAGAAAATCAAGGAAATGTACATAAACAGGTTTTTAAAATAAGTTGTGTTCTATCTATTATGCTATTTGAATTGATGGTTGTCAGTAATAACTGCATTTAATTTAATGAGCATATGTAATTTGGCTGCTTCTCTCTGGCCCTGTACTCTCCTCTGGATTTTTAAGAGAGAGAATGTCATACTGTAGCAACAGTCCGTATTAAACAGACTGATATCTTTATTGTTTGATCAGAATGATAGGCATTTTTTAGCCTTAATGAAATGAAAGGGAAAGAAAGATGATATGGCAAATGTCCAATTTTTGTAGTAAATTCTAACACTTGCAATGCAATGCATAGTTTTTTACACACATTCATGCTTGCGTACATGCTCACACAATACACACACTGGGAAGTTATTGGTGTCAATTTCATTGAAAGCATTCTGTGTCTTCAGACAAACTAGAGATGGCAGGACATGGTACCTTGTTAAATGGCGTGACCTTCCTTACGAGCAGGCCACGTGGGAGAATGAGGAGTCTGGGATAGCAGAGTTTGATAAGGAGGTGGAACGCTACCATCAGCTCAGGTGAGACCACAGCCCTGGGGGGTGGAATGGATGCCTTGGGGGACCCTTAGTCTGGGGAGTTTGGTTTCTACATTTTCCTATTCACCTTGATGTTCTGTCCTGTTCTTGTGGATGCTTTCTGCAATGGTTAAAGGCAGTACTGCTGCTAGTGTAACATTCCCCTATTTTTAAGGCTGAAACACTGCTTTTATTATCAGGTTTATGTTACATTTATGTTGCTTGGCTTCAAGAGTTTCAGGCAATAATAAAGTTTGAATGGTCCTTGCTTTCTAAGATATTTTGACACTTTCTTTTCTTTTATACATTTTGTTTTTGCATGTGATTTCATAAATGAACACAGTGTTTTCATGTTATAGTAGTAATAGAAGTTTGGTTAATGATTCCTTTATCTGTGCAAGTCCTGGACTGTTTGAACCTCAGCTTTTGCTGTCTCATAATTTTTAGAGAACAGATGTCAAAACCAAGGAACAGAAGGTAAAACAACTTGCTTTGTGTGACTGTGGGATGCAGTGACTTGGATGTATTCTGTGTTGTGTAGCATCACATATTTGAATTGTTCTTCACTTTGATGTAGACTTTTTGGCAAACTTGATTGGTCAGTGTGACCTTCACATTGACCTTCAGTGACCTGCTGTGCTAGCTTTTGTTTAACATAGTGTTTTAGTGTTTTTGAACATATGAAATGTGTAATTAATGTCTCAGTGATGTCCTTTTCTTGTGCTTGTCTGTTTTAGAACTTTTTTCGAGTTTCACTGTCTTCGTAAATTTATATTTAAGCAATATTAACATGTTGAACAAGCACACATATCCAACACAATTTGCAGTTTCTGTACGTAAGTAAACTAGAGATTTGTGCCATTAACACGTACTTGAATTAAGGTATAGCAACATCAGTTTATATAATTAGGTAGTTCTGTTAATAATGAAGGTTTTAAATCAAGTTTTAAGGCAACTTTTTTGATTTGGGCTTATTTTAATAACTTCTATTGAAGTTTCCAGTGAAAACTAAAGAGCAGACATTCTTTTGGCAGGGCTAGGTTTGCAAAACCAGGTTCAGTCTTCTGCAAGATTTTGTCATTCCGTATATTTAGACATTTTGCCTGAAAGGGTGGAATTGGTGTAAGCTGTATAACAAGGTATGCCCAGGTCCCCCTGCTGTTGACCATGTCTGAGGTAGACTTACTGTAGCTTACTGTAGCTTACTGTAACTTACTGTACATCTGGAGGGATGTAGGATCTGGAGATTTCAGCACTGTAACTTACTGTACATCTGGAGGGATGTAGGATCTGGAGATTTCAGCCCTGTAACTTACTGTACATCTGGAGGGATGTAGGATCTGGAGATTTCAGCCCTGTAGCTTACTGTACATCTGGAGGGATGTAGGATCTGGAGATTTCAGCCCTTTAACTTACTGTACATCTGGAGGGATGTAGGATCTGGAGATTTCAGCCCTTTAACTTACTGTACATCTGGAGGGATGTAGGATCTGGAGATTTCAGCCCTGTAGCTTACTGAACATCTGGAGGGATGTAGGATCTGGAGATTTCAGCCCTGTAGCTTACTGTACATCTGGAGGGATGTAGGATCTGGAGATTTTAGCTCTGTTGCCTCCTCCTTTTGTGAAAAAATTTCTGGCATAAATGTCACTACAGTAGTTATCTGTCTGGGCAAAATTATTGCTGGGCGCTTTTGTTTGCTGACAGATTTGTAGCTAATCAAGAGATAATTTTAATTTATAGGAATATCACAATTACAAATACTACTGTTTGAAGTGTTTGACACCAATAAAATGTGAAAAACAATTCAATAAGGGAAGTGCACATGTTATTATGGATTGATACTATAAGTACTGATACATTAGTGAGTAGTGCTCAGTCTCATAATAATACACTCTGAGGAAGGTCGCAGTGTGACCAATTGTGAAATTTTTGTGCTTAGTAAAACGCTTGTAAAATGTTCATCAGTAATTTTTTTTAGTCTTTCATGAAATAATATTCTATATATGCATCTTTTTTCACATGAAATTTGCCACAAGCTTTTTCTGTGAGAGGTTCTGAGTGTCTCAATGTTTTATAATCTTCCATGCTTTTTTATTGCTATTATGATTAGTAACCAAAATTTTCCACAATATTTAATCATATTATTGACACTGTATAATGACAAATTATGCAAACGCAAAGACAATTACAACAGGATTTACTAGTCTCAAATAACAGCCTGGAAACATGCCGTGATATTGCTGTTAGCGCTCCATCACACATTGCATTTTCTTCCAGTTAGGCAATATTGACATGTTTGAGTGTGGTCGCAATTTGCAATGCTTTTGAGTTATAGAGCCCAGATCTGCAAGGTTTTGTGTGTGGGAGGGGGGAGGTCTGACTCCATGCCATATTTTCAGACATTTTCACCCAATGGCAGTCTCATTTAATAAGGACAGACTGCTGAAATATTACCAGGAATATAAATGGCTGCAGACCTGAAATATTTGGTTGAAGTAAGCCCCTTGAGCCACAGTTGATTGTCCTGGCAACAATGTACACACGTCCTCTCAGAACCTTGCTTGACCTAAAGTTGACTTTATCTAGTTGGCTACCTGATTTTAGCAGGCTGAGATATTGTATTGTGTGCACAGATTAAAATCCAAAACAAGGTTATGTGTAGCTACAAGGTAAGCCAGTGCATTAATATAAGTTTGACAACACTTTTTTGAAAAATTTGATTATTGGTCATCAGGAATTATGAAATGGAAACGGTGTTGTCTTAGTGGCAGTGGTTGTAGGAATGTACTCAGTTCATAATGTTTGATAACTAATGTTTTATTGTGGACTCTTTTATTTGAAGATCCATGATGCTAGGTCAGACAGGATCAGCAAAAGGAGGGAAGAAAGGAGGGAAAGGAAAGAAGGGGAAAGGCAAAGGGAAAGGAAAAGATAGAGAAGATGAAGAGGAGACAGAGGAAGAAGCAAGTAAACAGATGTTTAAACTGCCACCAGAGGTCCCTGTGGTAGATGTAAGTGCTGCCATCTAGCAGTTATGTGCAAAATGAATTTTTTTCTCAGTAAAATTTTTTTGGGAGGGGGGATGTCACACTGTATTACATAATCTTTATATATTGGCTGTAGAAACTTATGTACTACCTTTATTTCAAACAGAACAGGTAAACAAAGCAGCATGAATTACCCCTCCTTTCTTTGCAGCTGAAGAGGAAGTTGGACCAGCAGCCGGACTATATTGACATCACTGGTGGCACCCTGCATCCCTATCAGCTGGAGGGATTAAACTGGCTGCGCTACTCCTGGTGTCATGGTATCCACACCATCTTAGCTGACGAGATGGGACTGGGCAAGACTATACAGACTATTGTGTTTTTGTATTCATTGTATAAAGAGGTAGGTAGCATAAACCAAAGGTGGCTAATTTATTTCACTTTTTTGCCTCTGTCAGGGAAACAAATATGTACAAGTTTAAAGATAACACTGAGATATTTACACAGAAGCTCACTTTGAAGTTGAGATAAACTTTTTATCACCTTGTCCATCACTTACTGACCTTGACCTGCATTTTCAGGGTCACTCGAAGGGACCGTTTCTTGTCAGTGCTCCTCTGTCCACTATCATCAACTGGGAGCGAGAGTTTGAGTTCTGGGCGCCAGATTTCTATGTGGTCACATATGTGGGGGACAAAGACAGCCGCGCTGTTATAAGGTAACTAGTTCATGTCATAGGGTAACCAGTTCATGTTATAAGGTAACAGTTCATGTTATAAGGTAACCAGTTCATGTTATAAGGTAACCAGTTCATGTTATAAGGTAACAGTTCATGTCATTTTCATTGGGATTAAATGCTGTTGTTTAGTAGTGCTTCATTTGGCTTTCAATTTTGGAAAAATTTCAATAATTTACTGGATTTCCACAGGGGTCCAACACTTTTCGGAGTCACTGCTTGAAGATATTAAGAAATTAACATTAAAGACATTTAAGGGATGATTTCTACTGCATATATTCATGATTTCTATGCAATTTCAGAGAGCATGAGTTTTCTTTCGAGGAGGGTGCAATCCGTGGTGGCACAAAGGCATCAAAGATGCGCAAAGAGTGCCCTGTTAAATTCCATGTCCTATTGACCTCCTATGAGTTGATCAGCATTGACCAGGCGACTCTGGGCTCTGTGGACTGGGGAGTGTTGGTGGTGGATGAAGCTCATAGGCTGAAAAACAACCAATCAAAAGTAGGTGGTGTTACTGGTTAAGTCAAAGTATTGTAGCTTGCATACAGGACATACTGTTAGACTGATTATCTGCAGTATTGTAATTGTAATGAGAGCCATCTAGGATGGGTAGTGGTTGAAATGATAGAGGGAAGATGTTGGGTATTTTCAAATAGACTTAGGTTTTGTGATAATGTGTAGCTGACTGGCTTTGTGTTGGTTCCAGTTCTTCAAGGTGCTCAGTGCATACAAGATTGGCTACAAGTTGCTGTTGACTGGTACTCCACTGCAGAACAACCTGGAGGAACTGTTCCACCTGCTCAACTTCATGTCTCCAGATGACTTCAGGTAGTGTGTGCTATTAAGTTTATACCTGTGTATTTTCATTGGCTTTATTAATGAGACATAGCAATGAGAAATATATATGCTGATATTTTATATTTTAAGGTCGTTTTTATTCTTTTAATCATCACAAATGTAGATGAATTAATGAATAATTAGATACAGGAAAAAACTCAATTTTGGTTTCTGGATTGTAATAAACCCTTACAGTACCTTTAATCCATCAAATTGGTGTAGTGCATTGACACTCTTTATTTATGCTGAAAGAAGGGTTGTGCAAGAAGAATCCCTAGCAGTTTTGTGTCAGTCTAGCTACAAGAATATGACAGAAGCAGTTTTTTAAGCTTAGCACTGGCAATTTGTGATTATTCTAGAGAGCAGTCACATCAGAGCAGGTTCTCAGAGGTTGAAAGCCTTGGGAGCAAATTACACACTGTGCTCCCAGGTATAAATGTCTATCTCCTTCCATATTTCAGGAATCTGCAGGTGTTCCTGGATGAGTTTGCAGACATAGGGAAGGAGGAGCAGGTGAAGAAGTTACATGACATGCTGGGCCCACACTTACTGCGGCGACTGAAGGCAGATGTCCTGAAGGGAATACCATCCAAGAGTGAGTTCATTGTCAGAGTGGAGCTCAGCCCCATGCAGAAGTAAGTAGACCACATCTCTGTGATCTTAACCAAATATCCTGAAGTAAGTAGACCACATCTCTGTGATCTTAACCAAATATCCTAAAGTTCCTGTTTGTTGCTTTCATAGCAGTTTGAAAACTTGTATAGCTACTGTTCATCAAACTAACTTGGAATCCATGCAAAAAAATCAACATAATTTCACACCTGTTTTGGTTTTGGAATGTGTTATGGACTAAGTTTTGGCAAGTATAAGAGCCCCTTGCATCAACAAAGGTAAACTAAGGTGTCCAAGTCATGAAAACCCAGTATATGAGGTGCCAGATCCTATGATAGATCATTAAACATTGATTACCAATTGTTATTTTTAGCATTAGTGGAAAGCCTAAAAAGGTTAAAAATTAGATAATATGTTGGTTTTAGATATAGTTGTAAACAGTAACAGTACAGTAATTTATAAGTAAAGTTATTAGAGGATGTTTTTCCTCTCTTTCAGGAAATATTACAAGTACATATTGACGAGGAATTTTGAAGCTCTGAATGCCCGTGGAGGTAATAACGTGTCCCTCCTGAACATCATGATGGACCTGAAGAAGTGCTGTAATCATCCTTACCTGTTCCCCACTGCGGCTGATGTAAGGAGCACCACACTCACTTCTCAATGACTTCTAACAGAATTGATGAATACCATTTCATTCTGTTATACTTAGTTCATAATATGTAATTTCCCATGTATATATAGTAAAGTTTATGTGAGATGATTGTGTAAACAGGGGGAAATAAACCAACTCTATGACTGTATAGAGATCAGTACATTTAAGTTTGAAAAAGGAAATATATCTTCCTCGCAATGTGGTTTAAATGATAAAAGTCAAGTTGCTAGCCTATTGTTTCAGGAAGCACCCAAGCTGCCCAATGGAATGTTTGAGGGCAGTGCTCTGATCAAAGCTTGTGGGAAACTGGAGCTGTTGTCTAAGATGTTGAACATCCTGAAGGAAGAGGGCCACAGAGTGCTGATCTTCTCTCAGGTGACTGCCTAGGCTTCACTGTATTATCTCTACTAGAGACACACTACACATATAGTTTATATTGTTCTTTAATGCCTCAGTTTATTCAGAAAGAGGAGGAGGCCATTTGCAATACATTTTAAGCTCTCCTTTAGATTACATCATATGGGAAATAGATTAATTATATACAAAGAATGTATATAGAAGCAGAAAAAAAAATAAGATAGAAAACAAAAGAATAATATATCGTGTATTTGATGCAATTGAATAAAGCAAAGTCCTGTAAATGTCTTTTTTCTCCAAGCTTAGGATTTTTTTTAAACTGAGAGACTTGAACCCATTTAGCGAAAAAACGATTACAATTATTTCTTTCACTTAGGTTAAGTACATAACATTTTAAAGAAATACTTTCTGTTTGTAGATGACCAAAATGCTGGACATCCTGGAAGACTTCCTGGAGTGTGAGGGTTATAAGTACGAGAGGATTGATGGCGGTGTGACAGGAACACTGAGACAGGACGCCATTGACAGGTTTAACAGTGAGTACATCTCGGCACCTTTAGGTTACTGGGGATTTTCATTATGGCAATAGTTTTAGGGGACAAGGTTATTTATAGTTACAGCCTGAATTATGCACTCTGGCTCTGCAAGGTGTCCCCTGTGGAGACAAGGCATCTCAATGGACAGGCATATAATATACTGTTAACAACTTCCATCAACTATGCTAAGTTTGAGAAACTTTCACAGGTCAGGAGCAAACTAGCAGATAACAATCTGACTCCTACTGTAATGAATAGACCACTGCTCAGTGGTGTTATCTTTACCTGTCAGCTGGGGAGGTGGGTGTGACAGTTATATCTTGCTCACCTGTTTAACCCTGAGATTTTCTAGCTACTAGTAAGTTTATGAGAATGTTACAACACTCGATGGACACAAGTTTTTCATAGGCACATGTTCACGTGTACATGCTTTCAAATCTCTTTTTCTACTAAAATTTAGTCTGTGACAAGTTGGCAATTGTTTTATAACAAGGAAAGTTTGTTTCTCAGCACTAGGTGTTGGTAGTGGTGTCACCTGACACCTTATTATCTATAGTTGCTGGGTTTGATATAGATTGTTCAGAAACAAGGGATGGGAATAGAATAAGATGTCCTCTTTCTTCTACATTATATGTTCTCCTCCCTGACATAGTTTTTGATTAAGAAATCTCTTCATTTTCGGTGACTGGGTCTCTCTTTCACTTTTCTTATTAACTGTGTAATTCAGTGATCTACTGAAGAGTAATAATGCTACAGACAAAGTATAAGATAATGTTCTGTTTCAATTCAGTGAATGGTTCTCCCTCCATGGTATTTCTGCTGTCTACCAGGGCAGGTGGTCTGGGAATTAACCTGGCTACAGCAGACACTGTTATCATCTATGACAGTGACTGGAACCCTCACAATGATATACAGGTAGGATATGACATGTACTCTGATGTTGTCAGTAAATATTGAAGTATTATATGAATTTGGCTCTGTTTTCTGTTAAAAATGTCTTCCCCTTTTAGAAGTAGAATTGATAAATATTTCTGTATTTCAGAAATGTGCTGGTCCCCTGGATCTGCAATTGATAAACCTTTGTGTTCTGAAAATGAGATGTAGTTTTATTAAATGTTTATATACAAATGCTCTCTTGTTTCAAAGTTATCCTTTATAAATGCTATGTACCATGTATCATTTCAATTATATTTGATTGTGTCCATTTAAAGAAAAGGCTTGATAAGTGGACACCCATAGTAATTTACAGAGTGACATGTCAGCACCCTTCTTCTGACTTTGCTGTCCATTTGCAGGCATTCAGCAGAGCACATCGTATAGGCCAGGCCAATAAGGTGATGATCTATCGCTTTGTGACACGAGCTTCAGTGGAAGAGAGAATTACACAGGTGGCCAAGAAGAAGATGATGTTAACCCACCTGGTGGTCCGGCCAGGCCTGGGAGGGAAAGGAGGCTCCATGTCCAAACAGGAGGTGGATGACATCCTCAAGTTTGGCACAGAGGAACTGTTCAAGGATGAATTTAAAACTGGTGAATTTTTCTTTTATTTATAATTGGAGGATGAATGATTAAATTGTAAAATTAGGGATTGGCCAAGGCATGTTATTTTTTAGATTGTCAGGTATTTAAGGCAGGTACTCAAGGCCTAAATTACTTTTTACAGAATCAAATTCAGGCAGGCATTCTAAACAGTCATATTTCATTTTAATCTTTTATATCACAAATAGAGAACATCAGTAAAATAAAAGTCATAGACATAACATGTCCTAATGTTGGTGTCTGTGTGTGTGTGTTCAGAGGATAGCAGTCAGGCCAATGAAAGCAGGATAGTGTACGATGACGCAGCAGTCAAGGAGCTGCTGGACAGGACACAGCAGGGGCAGGAGGAGAAGGAGATGGCTATGAATGAATACTTCACTTCCTTCAAGGTGGCCAGCTATGCCTTCAAGGAGGAGGAGGAAGAGGTGGGTGGTCTGTCTGGACACTGAGCAGTGTCTGTGACATTGCCAGGCTGTGACAGTGAAATCACTGGTATCTGGTAATATAAGTTTCAATATGAGTGTCATGCCATTATGTGATTTCTTGTTGTAAGGTGAGGTATGATTGGTACAGAAATATTTTTCATCTTTAGTAGGCAAAAAATGGAACCCTTTGAAATGAGGATTATTTTTGATAGTGTTCCTTTCATATGATAATTGTTAGAAACATTTTCTGATAGAAATATTCATGTTGCAATGATGTGAGCTGAACATTGTGATAGAAATCTCTGTTGACTATGTGGATCTTAATATTCACACCTCTCTGTGTAAATGATGTCTGTATATTTGCTACAAAGTCAGGTTTTAGTTGTGTATGCTGTGTAATAAACTGTTTATATTTTTTACAGGAGGAAGAAGAAAAAGAAATCTTGAAGCAGGAAGTGGAGCATGCAGATCCCGCGTACTGGGAAAAGCTGCTGCGCCATCACTACGAGCAGCAGCAAGAGGACCTGGCACGCACACTGGGGAAGGGCAAACGTGTGCGCAAGCAGGTGAATTACAACGACGCCATGGGTGGTACCAATGAGGACAACTGGGATGAAAACATGTCCGACTTTGACTCCGATTTTGACCAGACAGGTAGTAAGTGTTCTTTTATTTTCTGGCCTCCAAATTGTGAAGACTTGTGTGGTGGACTAACTCATCAAGAGATTGGTAACGTAAACAGTTATTGCTCACAAATTTTGAAAACTGCTTTTAATTTCTAAACATCTTAATTCTTTAAAGATTTTGTAATTAGTCTCAAATTTGGGTTTTTAGCAAACATGTTTTGAAATGTACAACAAATTTTGAAAAACAACTAATCTAAAATAAGTGAGAAATGACTGTTATTTGAGCTCATCCTGTGATGGTTTCTATTCCTTGTTGTACTTCAATAATGCCACTTGAACAGAAGTCCTGTGCAACTTTCTGTTTAGTTAGTAACAAAAGATAACAGGAAAAGTTGGTTCACTATAACACATTGATTGAAGTCACCAGTGTTGTATTGTAATGAAAGCACCAGGATGTGCACTGTGCTATGATTTATAGTTGTCATGCTGAACTGTGCATTCTGTGTAATAACTTATAGTTGTCTACTTTATAGTTGCTTACTCTTGTTTCACAAAAAAGGCCTTAGGCTTTCTGAACTGATATCACTGACAAACCAAAGTCTGTGTAAATTTGGTTATGTAAGTCCAGTATCTAGATTTTAGCCTACTACAATTAAACCAATGATTGATAGCAGTCTAATCTGACCAGCTGAAGGAACTTTTAAAAAGACTGAGGAAATCAGTGTCATATGGTCCATACATGGTCCACAGGTTGCCTGTTCATGATTAACTATGAAACAAAACATAACTTTTTTGTTTCAGATTTTTTTGTTAAATTTGATACATTACAATTCTGTATCAAAGCAGTAATCAAAATATGAGTATTTCTTAGAATGCTTTCATGGAACACCTAGCAGTCAGTGAATGAATACAAATAAAAAGATGTCATGTTTTGTTTTCTGATAATTTTGTGACACTGAGTAAGATTGTAACAGAGTGTGAAGGTATTTCTATGCAATTTGAGAATTTAAAAAATGTTAGTTGTCTTGGTTGGTAGTTAGCCCTGCCTATGAGCAGGCTAAACTCCAGGCTATTAGGTAACTTTTTAGACAAAACTTGGGAAAGCATCCTTTTTGGAAGACAACTTGGGTAATTCACAGTAGTCAAAATCTGACATGACATTTTTTGTGAAACAGGATTCAGAGTGGATGCACATGTTATTTTTGTGTGCTTAACCAAGCTTAGTTATAACAGAATCTGAGAAATCAACTTATAACTGATCAGATTTAGCTGTAGCGATTAAGTGAAATTTTGTGACACATCGGAAAAGGGTTGATGAGTGATAAAGACTCAGTCTCAATGCAGATGTTGGTTATTAACTTCTGTATGATGGTTAGTTAAAATTAAATTTTACAATTTTAAATGAAAATAGTTTTTTGAATTTGCTACTGTCATTCAAAGGAAAAAAAGCAACATAAAAGCAACTTAAAAAAGGAATCAAAGTTAATATTTTCCATCTTAACTTTTCTCCAGATGGTGATGATGAAGATGATGATTTTGAAGAAAAATCTGAACTAGGCAGAGGAGGGCGTAGACGTGGTGGCGTTCCAGAGAAGGATCGCCCTCTGCCGCCATTGCTGGCCCGTGTTAACGGTCAGATTGAGGTGCTTGGTTTCAACGCCAGGCAGAGGAAGGCTTTCTTGAATGCAGTGATGCGGTGGGGCATGCCTCCTCAAGATGCTTTTAATTCACACTGGTAAGTATTTATTGCTGCTTCACTGAAGTAGAAATCTCCATAATAGATATATAAATATAATATTTAGAACATTTTTTGTTTGTTTGTGTTTGTGTGTATGAAAATAATTTTATATTTAGATTACATGTCAGTCAATCTTCTTGCTTGTATATCAGATCTAAGCATAAAAGGTAAGTATAATAAGAAAGCTATTTTGTCATTTGGACTGACACACCCATGCACTGACAGTACAGATATGATCAGCAGACTGTAACAATGAAGCAGAGATTGTTATTACTACTTGATAAGTTTGACATGTCTTTTGGAAACACTGCCTATACTATTGGCTTGTATGTGATATCTGTTCTTTTCCTTCTTACTGTAGGCTTGTGCGAGACCTAAGAGGAAAGTCAGAGAAAGTGTTCAAGGCGTACGTCTCGCTGTTCATGCGCCACCTGTGTGAACCTGGTGCTGACAACGCGGACACATTTGCAGATGGCGTTCCACGAGAGGGTTTGTCCAGGCAACACGTGCTGACGCGCATTGGTATCATGTCACTTGTGAGGAAGAAGGTAGGAATTTCAGGACCCTTTTGAAAGTTTTGCATAAAAACTGATGTTTTCAGTTATGGTTCTTATATTGTTTTATATAGGTTATATATTATCCTTGTGTGTGTGTGTGTGTGTGTGTGTGTGTGTGTGTGTGTGTGTGTGTGTGTGTGTAGGTGGATAATGACAAGAAAAAGCAGGTGTTTTATAGCTTTTAAGGAAGAGCAATAGGATGTGAAATATAATATTGATTCATTTGCCCCAGGCTGCATGGTTATATGGTACTTTGACCTCTTTTAGGTTCAAGAGTTTGAAGCAATAAATGGCACAGAGAGCATGCCTTACAAAACTGCCTCAGAGTGTATAGAAAAGTTCAGCAAAAGTAGGTCATCGTCAGCTGTACCTTCACCAGCGCCATCTACCAAGGAAGAAAAGACAGAGGAGAAGGGAGAAACGAAGGAGGACCAGAAGGAAATAAAGGAAGAGAAAACAGAAGAGGACAAAGAAGGCAGTGGAGACAAGAAGGTGGGTGGTTACAGCAATGTGGTGTGACTAATCTGTTCGATGTAGGAAGTCTCTTTACAGTAACCAACCTTTTACCCAAGTAACTGAGACATAATAATTACTGGTAAATGTTAAATGGCTTATTGGTTCTTACTTTGCAATATCTTAAGGACAAGGATGAAGGGAAAGAAACGACAGAGGAAGCCATGGAAACGGATCAGAAAGGAAATGAGCCATCAGAAAAGGAAGACAGTAAAGACGCGGCCCAGGAGGTAAAGATGGAGACTGATGAAGTTAAAGAAGAAAAGAAAGGTAAGTGTGGGATGAATGACACACACTGATACCAATTCACAGCATTACAGTACTTTCTTAAACATTGGGTAGAATTGTGTCTCTCAGTGTATATCCAATGCATGGTTTGCATATGCATTTTACACACCAAGTGAACCAAGTCCCAAATATTAAACAGTTCAGCTTGTTTTCTAAAATCAACACAAAGGCATTGGTTAACCACCAGATAAATATGATTTACTTCAGGAAAGCTGATTTTGACAATTTACGTAACTTTTCTCTTTGATTGCAGAAAGTAAGCATCATCTTTTCTGTCATTAAAAATGGTTATTCTTTGTAAAAATTAGAAACAGATGAAAAACCCACCCAAGCAACAGAAGAATCTAAAGACAGTGAAGAGAGCAAAGCTGATGTGAATGAGGAAAGTAAGGAAGAGGATGTCAAAGGTATTTTGAGTCAACCTCATAAA
>NW_019775511.1:9781-23518 GCF_001039355.2 Lingula anatina
AACCCCCATCTCTCCCTACCTTTCTCTCTCTTTTTTTCATCCCCATCTCTCTTACCCCATTCCCAGAGATTAGATCGATCCAACTAGATCGACCTAACTCCCTGGGGGTTTACGCTAAATAGCTGTCAGCCGAGCGGGCACGAAAGTTAATTACCCGGTTACAGCTTGTAGTAGGCGGGACGGACATTTAAGCCGGATTATCTGACAGTAAAAAAGTGAGACGGGGATAGATCGATCTAAAATCTATGGTAATGCGCCCTCTCTCTCTCTCTCTCTCTCTCTCTCTCTCTCTCCTGGATTCATATGTCATCTCAGGCTTAAAAGCAGGTGCACTACTTCGTCGTTTTCTTAGTATTAACAAACTTTAGCTAGCTTCTTCTAAAGCTATAAATCAATGCCATACCAAGTGTTACGTCTGATTATTAGAACATTGACAATAAAAATAACATTTATATTTGCTGTACTGCCCAAAGAAAATGACACCCGTACATACGCTTAATGTTAACATGAAGCTTCGTTATACGTAGGAGAATTTCTAATGAGTCACAGTGACATTATATGCAGACAAGATCATCACCTTTTTTCCTTACTGAGACAACAGACAACGTTAAATTAGCATAACGTATGTTTTACAGAGACTAAAATCATTGAAATTCTATTCATTAAAGAAACAATGGAAATTTTGTTAACATGCAAGTCAATCCTCTCTATTTCCCCCTCCCTTCCTCACTCTATCTCTGTATCTGTGTGTGTTTTGCGAGGGTTGATAATCTAATAAATGCGGCTATCGTCCTTCTTCGCAGAGGAATCCTTTAATTAACTGGTCACCAGCAGACTGAGTAGAGCAGAGTGTCCTTAAAGCAGCTACGAGCCTAATTGTTTTCCACATATGAACATTCATTCAGTATATGGCTATGGAGAAAGTGTCCCTTTTGTTTGTTTGGTTTTATTTTTTTATCTCATATACTTGGAATGAGGATTACATAAGGCATCGTTTTTTAAAAGGCTATTTTCTTGCTGACAATATGAGCGTTTTTACGTCCATGTGTGTGTGTGTGTGTGAGAGAGAGAGAGAGAGAGAGAGAGAGAGAGATGGGGGGAGGGGGGGAGATTTCGGAGGCGTTCAATACAGCTACAGTTTTACCACTCTCTTCCATCCTATTCACGTACCACCTGGAAGCTTACAAGTACAATGTCATATAATTGACGCCAAGTTACGTCTGTTATCTTCCATAGTGCCTCCAATAAACAAAGTCTTTCCATCTTACTACAATCATGTTTTATCTAATGAAATACTGTACTCGTAAAAACTGTCTTGTCCTGACTTAAGTGACTTGCCAACTTTGTGATAAAAAGACAGACAAGGTATATCTTTTCGTTATTTTCATTGGGTATTGTATTCTTCTTTGACGGCATTTAAGTTGAAGTAAGGCGTCGTTTAAGCACATTTTCTTTCCCAATCAAAATTTCTTTAAAATTCGTAGAACTTAATGTCATAAATAATCGTCATACTTTTTACTAGCTATATAGGCCTACCGGTTGTTACGAAAATTAAGTTGGCGAAACCGGATTATACACGTACTAGGTAGAAAAGATCGTAAATTATATGACAAAATCAAAATGTCAACATTAAACTCACGTTGGGTAATAAGGCCTTGGTACGTATCCAGTGTATCTGTTCCTTCTGCTGTAGTCGTACCTCACCCCTGCATAGCTGTTGTAGCCGTAGCTGTGATATCCGCTGTTGGTGCCATAGTCGTCTGGTTTATAACCATATCTATATCTATCTGGTTGATAGCCATAGTAGGTCCCTAATAAAAATAAAAAGACGGTTTTTCATTTTCATACAAAAATACTTTTCAATTCATAATTTTCAAATTATTTCTGCTGATGTTGATCTTGCTTAAAGGACCCTCATAAAAACAGGACCCTATCGTTTTCAATATAGAAAAATAATCAAAAGGATTTGTCCCAGGTTTTGACTCAGTTCTTGAGACAGTATCTTGATTTTGTTGTATAAGCCTCAGGGCCTTTACGACTGGACATATTTATTTTTGGGAAGATGAGCAGAAGAGAGCAGAGTGGAGAACAACCCGTTTACAACTATGTACAATAACAGTTAAGTCAAAAGCGGCAAAATACTTTTTGAAAGCATTATCTATGCTAAGTCATATGTTATCCAATTTCCATAGTATTTGAAAAATCATGAGAAAAATCAAACCGTCGACCCAGACAAAGATAATTCCCAGAACAATTGTTCTCTGGCTCTAAATGCACCATAAGATGAACTGTCTTTTGCAGCTAGAAATCACAACATGTATGGACCTTTCAGCAGTCCCCCTCTCTCTCTCTCTCTCTCTCTCACCTTTGACCAAGACTTTCCCATTACATGGCGACGGCCACGGTCAGGAGAGCAGCGAGTAGAATCAACTTCATCATCTTGGCCTGAAAAGAGATGTCGTCTGCGGACTTTAGGAGAAGGACTTGAATCTTGACTGACGACGAAGTCTGCTAAAACCATTTTATAACGTGGGAGCACTGGAGCTATCTTGAAGGAGGGGTGTATCGTTAATTAACGCCTAAGCCAAAGTAAAGCAAAGGACGCATTGAATCAGCTAATGCATGTAAGTTAATCCTCTCTCTCTCCAACCTCCCTCTCAATCACACACTTTTAAACACACACACACACACACACACACACACACACACTGTCTTTCAGTGTGTTTTTGTGTGTTTTGCGAGAGTTCATCATCAAATAAATGCGGCTATGTTCCATTTCCACATAGGCGATGCTTTAATAAACTAGTAGAGATGAATGTTAAATCGCATACTAGCCCAATCTTTTACACATATGGGAATAAACTATCATGAATGAATTAAAGTTTCCATGTATCGAGCTTTTTAAGTATGCAGTTACGAAGAAAATGGCCCTTTTATTTGTTTGGTTTTACTTTTATCTTATATGCTTGAAATGAGGATTGCATAATACACTGCATTTTAAAAATGCATTCCCTTCCTGACAATATGAACTTTTTTACGTCCCTGTGTGAAAGAGAGAGAGAAAGAGAGAGAGAGAGAGATTTCGGAGGCGTCCGCTTCAACTGCATTTGTGCCATTTCCATCCAATTCACGTACCGCCATGAAGCTCACAATTACATAATTAATGCCAACCCCTTTAAGCCTATCGTCTGTCATAAATTGTAGTGCTGCAATAAACAAAGTCTTTTTAGTTTACCCCAAGCACTTTTTATCTAATGAAACACTCGTAAAAATGGTTGTGCTCTGACCTGAATGACTTGCCACCTTTGTGATAAGAAGACAGACAAGATATTTTTACGGTATTTTCATTGGGTATTGTTTATTTGGCATCATTCATCAAGTTCATTAGCATTTGTTCGTGACTACCGGTTGCTTTTGACAAAAGGAAAAAAAGGGAAATATGTTTGCTAAAATGAAATAGTCTCTTTTCTGAGACCTATGGAAAATTACCACTCAACTGCTTCTCCTTGACAGTATGTTTCTGTATGTTTCCTTACTTCATTGTTCCTTTTCTTGTAACAATGAAGTAAGGCGGAGTTTGGGCACATTTTCTTCTCTTATCAAAGAATATGTAGAGGGGCAACTACTGTAAGGTATGCAGCGGTGACATAAGTGGGAATTTTGGAGGTCTCTTTGCATTTTAAACCATGTATGAGGATTTCAGAAATCACACCCATCTGTTGAAAAATTATATTTTGGTCAGTGATTTGGACGGCATGTTTTATCTAAGTGTGTGCATGTGTGTATGTGTGTGTGTGTGTGTGNCATCTTTCCAAAGGCTAAGTACACTGTTCCTGTACCAATAACTGTATAGGTAAATGTCAATAACTAATGATTATAAGACCGATAAACTGAATATTGATATATAATTAATACTAAACATATTTAATATTCAACATACAATACTTAATGTGTCATTATAACCACATGCAATAACATGTTAAAATTTAAAGTTCTTATTCACTCAAATGAAAAGTTCCATTTGGTATAGTCCGTTGTATCCTCCATTTTGAAATATAGCACGAAAGTTCAGTTAGCATATAATGTCAAATCCGTCCTTCTAGACAGTGCATAGCGATTGTCATCTGCCACTCATTGTATATGGATAAACCTCTTATTCGCTGCATGCTGTCACTAACTAACGTTACATATGCTACGAATGAGGATTGCATAATATATTGCATTAATTAAAAGATCCTTCCTGACAATATGAGCGTGTGTGTGTATGTGTGTGTGTGTGAGAGAGAAAGAGAGAGAGAGAGAGATTTTGGAGGCGTCCGGTGCAACTACATTTGTACCAATCTTTTCCATCCAATTCACGTACCACTTTGAAGCTTACAATTACGTATAATTAATGCCAACCCGTTTAAGCCTATCGTCTGTCATAAATTGTAGTGCTGCAATAAACAGTCTTTTCAGTTTACCCCAAGGACTTTTTATCTAATGAAACACTCGTAAAATATATTGTTCTCTGAGCTGAATGACTTGCAACCTTTGTGATGAGAAGACAGAGAAGCGATTTTTTTTTCGTTATTTTCATTGGGTATTGTTTATTTAGCAGCATTCATCAAGTTCATTAGCTGCTTGAAAAGAGTGCATTGGTTCGTTACTATCAGTTGGTAATGAAAAAAAAAATGTATGTGTTTGATAAAGTTAAGTAGTCTCTTTTCTAAGACCTATTGAAAATTACCACTCAACTGCTTCTTCTTTGACAGTGTGTTATTGGAAGTCTCCTTTTCTTGTAACAATGAAGTAAGGCGGCGTTATATTTATCGTCAATGATTTGGACGGCATGTTTTATCTAAGTGTGTGTGTGTGTGTGTGTGTGTGAGAGAGAGAGAGAGAGAGAGAGAGAGACTGATTGAAGTCACCACACTTATCCATCAAGTTCAGGTACCAGTATGCCTTAAAGCAGACACGCACATCTTATTGGCACCAACCCTGTTATGTAAGTCTGTAACATAAAAGTACTTTTAGATCCACCCTAGGCAGGGAATTATTATCTAATGAAAAGGTCGTAAAATATAGTGTCCTAACCTGTTGTAACTTCTCAACAGAATTAATAATGAAGCTGGTCTTGCCATCGTTGTAACGAGACCAATTTTTTTTTTTCTCGATTTCCAGTATTGGTATTATTCATCTATCAGCAGAAATTGCAGTTTATCATTTGCTAGATGAATGTCATGGATACGCGAGTTTGTTGCATGGTTCTGAGTTTAAAACATCATGACTTTAATTCATAACAAAACGCTTTATCAACTCTGTCATAATTTAAAGACCGACAAAATATTAATTTTAAATGAACTTTTTGACTGCCGTATTTTACAATACCAAAAAAGGAGTAAAGCATAACTGCTAAGAGCAGTTTGGGTATTTTTTTCTACATGTACCTTAGTCTTCATTTCTCTCTTGATTTTTTTCCATTGTATAAAGCACTGACTGCTAAAAATAGGGATAATTAAATTTGGCAGTTTGATTATGCGTTGCGAACATGATTATTCCGTATGTGTCTTATATCTAATTAACATCCAGACATTTGTCACAAATAGCTTAAGGCAAAATACTGGCTTGCAAATATAATAAATACCAAATCGTTTTGTGTTTCAGGTCGGTATAAAAAGATTGACTTGGTCCAGTTTTGACAGACTTCGACTTCAACCAAGTACAAGCTCCAAGTCACACTTCAACAGTTAGCAGACGACAGTTCTTTTTTCCGCCAAGATGATGAAGCTGATTCTACTCGCTGCTCTCGTGGCCGTGACAGCCGCCAATTGGTGGGACTCTGGGAGTAAAAGGTGTGTTTGTGTGTGTGTGTGTGTGGGGGGGGGGTTAGGGTGTGTATGCGTGTATGTGTGTGTGTGTGTGTATGTGTGTGTGTGTGTGTGTGTGTGTGTGTGAGAGAGAGAGAGAGAGAGAGAGAGAGACTGATTGAAGTCACCACACTTATCCATCAAGTTCAGGTACCAGTATGCCTTAAAGCAGACACGCACATCTTATTGGCACCAACCCTGTTATGTAAGTCTGTAACATAAAAGTACTTTTAGATCCACCCTAGGCAGGGAATTATTATCTAATGAAAAGGTCGTAAAATATAGTGTCCTAACCTGTTGTAACTTCTCAACAGAATTAATAATGAAGCTGGTCTTGCCATCGTTGTAACGAGACCAATTTTTTTTTTTCTCGATTTCCAGTATTGGTATTATTCATCTATCAGCAGAAATTGCAGTTTATCATTTGCTAGATGAATGTCATGGATACGCGAGTTTGTTGCATGGTTCTGAGTTTAAAACATCATGACTTTAATTCATAACAAAACGCTTTATCAACTCTGTCATAATTTAAAGACCGACAAAATATTAATTTTAAATGAACTTTTTGACTGCCGTATTTTACAATACCAAAAAAGGAGTAAAGCATAACTGCTAAGAGCAGTTTGGGTATTTTTTTCTACATGTACCTTAGTCTTCATTTCTCTCTTGATTTTTTTCCATTGTATAAAGCACTGACTGCTAAAAATAGGGATAATTAAATTTGGCAGTTTGATTATGCGTTGCGAACATGATTATTCCGTATGTGTCTTATATCTAATTAACATCCAGACATTTGTCACAAATAGCTTAAGGCAAAATACTGGCTTGCAAATATAATAAATACCAAATCGTTTTGTGTTTCAGGTCGGTATAAAAAGATTGACTTGGTCCAGTTTTGACAGACTTCGACTTCAACCAAGTACAAGCTCCAAGTCACACTTCAACAGTTAGCAGACGACAGTTCTTTTTTCCGCCAAGATGATGAAGCTGATTCTACTCGCTGCTCTCGTGGCCGTGACAGCCGCCAATTGGTGGGACTCTGGGAGTAAAAGGTGTGTTTGTGTGTGTGTGTGTGTGGGGGGGGGGTTAGGGTGTGTATGCGTGTATGTGTGTGTGTGTGTGTATGTGTGTGTGTGTGTGTGTGTGTGTGTGTGAGAGAGAGAGAGAGAGAGAGAGAGAGAGAGAGAAATAGGTTTACTACGGTATCATTGTTTGTTTCGTGATTTAATCTTATTAACATTCAATTCATCTAACAGTGCAATTGGAATTAAATAGGGGTTGAGCCGGACAGTCTGTTTTCTTTTAATATGTACCTATAGATATTGCCTAGCTAACCTTTGTTTAGAACCAAGTTACTGTTGTGGTTTCATTTTGTTCAGCGCTCTAGAATCGAGACAAAACAAGCGAAGAAATGATCATTTTATAGAGAAAATGATACGCTCGGCCTTTACTGCACGTCTAATAAGCGGAGTGCCACCGAAGACTGGCAGACTGACAGGCGACGTTTTCTTCTTTGATATTGATAGTTTTATCCCAATGAAATTGAAAAGTTATATCTCTTACTTTATTTTGTTAAAGGATTCACTATGGATATCAACCCGATGGATATGGAAATGGCTACAGCAGCTACATGAATTATGACCATGGGTACGGATATGGAGGCTATGGATACAAAGGTGCTGGATACGGAAAGCCTCAATACGGAGGAAAGAAGGGATCATATACCCCATGGCAATATTAGTGGTAAGATTTCGTTTTCATTCACATTTTACAGTTTATTCACGATTGTGTAATTCAGCTTAATACATGTAAACTTCAGCTTACTACATGTTTCCTAATAGCTAGTTAAAACTAGTCAGAAAATAAAAAAAGATGATAAACGAGTTTTAATTAACAGTCTGTAAATATGATATAACTTGCAATGGTCGTCCGAATGTTAAAACCGAACCGACCTATTCTGTATCATTTATCTGAATTGTGCTCGAGTCAAGGTCCAAATGTGTTCCACCGATCTTGTAAAAAAAAGCTCCAAGTTGGCAGGTGTCGACACAGTCTCCGCCTTCATAGTCTTGATAGTCTCCGCCAATAAGTACAACAAAGGGTTAAAAGCATTGAACTGAATTGATCTGAAGGAAGAGACTTTAGACAATTGTCTAGTCATTAAGTCATGTATTGGTCCGTTTTTAATAGCAACCGTGACCCGCACCGTGTCTAAATGACATTATCGATCATTTTTTTGTATATTCCAGAAACAGATGCTTCGGATAACCTTTATTCTGCAGTGTGCACAGCCGGATATGACGACATCCACCACGTGACCCATACCAAACAGATCCTTGCTCATATCATTCTAAATATCTTTGCTGCTTTTGCCCATAAATAGTCCGGTGCAATTTGGAAACATATTCTGTATTACATGTATGAAATTTTTCAACGCTTATGCAATAAAATATGTGATGAAGATGTCATTTTGTTTTTAGTCTTTTTAAACCAATATAGATTGTAAATGTCCATGGGAATTATAAGCGTTTTTATTTAAGAGAATATTTATTTAAAAGGTCACATAAACAGGGATCATATTTAAAAGCCCATTACAGCAATCCACAGAAATGTGTATCATAATCGTGTCTGTTGTTTTTCTTGCATGTCTCGCGATTAAACATGTATCTGCAACATGGTACAGCCGTGTTTTAAAGACATGTTGATGTTAATGACAAAAAAACAGGGGTTTGACAACTACTTTAGACAACCACTTTCGTCAAGAGAACTGTTGTATACTATTTCTTTAAAATATGCCAACACATGCCATGTAAGCGTTGGCCCTTTTCTCGTGGCAACGTTCCTCATCAGAAACAGAACCTCCCTCTTTGAAGTACACATTGTAAATGCCAGAGTTTTTGTAATAAGGACTCTATAAATAACTGTTTCCGCATCAAAGAGACACACTGAAGGCACTGTATATTTACATATGTAAGACAGGAACGGCTTATTTTTCTTAACTAAAATACCAAACTTCTAAGTTTTGCCATAGCCTGGTGAAATACGGAGACACTCGAATGTGTTTTTATTAAAAAATCACCTTAACTGATTTTATTCTGAGTACTTGTGAAAGTAAAAAGAAAGTTATATTTTACCCATAGTACAAGCACGTTAAGAGATCATGTATGAATTAATTATTTAATTACCAGAAGATACCACGACTAAATGTATTTCTTAGAAGACAAAGCATTATTCAAACTGACGCTTAATTAATAATGGCACCAATATCACGGATCATTATGACCTACGACAAGGAAGACACAGTGTATGCCTTTGCAATTGTCTATATATACTTTTTTACAAGATTCTCTTAAGAAAGTAAACTTTACATGTAGTATTGAAAACCTACCAATCACAATAAAACACTCGAAGTTTCCTCCAAATAACAATAAAAAGAATATACTTTTATGCCGTTTCATTTGCGTAGGTCTGCGTTAGTTCTCTGAGTGGTTATCTAGTTATGTATTTTGACATTGTTTACTATAACATAATCATCAGTGTCATACAAACAAAGTGCCAAGAGCATGCCTGATACTCTTTATAAACACGCATGGTAGTATTTGGTAATAGATTGTGACTGGTGTGCTCGAAAGCAATGTGGGTAGTATTTGGTAATAGATTGTGACTGGTGTGCTCGGAAGCAATGTGGGTAGTATTTGGTAATAGATTGTGACTGGTGTGCTCGAAAGCAATGTGGGTAGTATTTGGTAATAGATTGTGACTGGTGTGCTCGAAAGCAATGTGGGTAGTATTTGGTAATAGATTGTGACTGGTGTGCTCGAAAGCAATGTGGGTAGTATTTGGTAATAGATTGTGACTGGTGTGCTCGAAAGCAATGTGGGTAGTATTTGGTAATAGATTGTGACTGGTGTGCTCGAAAGCAATGTGGGTAGTATTTGGTAATAGATTGTGACTGGTGTGCTCGAAAGCAATGTGGGTAGTATTTGGTAATAGATTGTGACTGGTGTGCTCGAAAGCAATGTGGGTAGTATTTGGTAATAGATTGTGACTGGTGTGCTCGAAAGCAATGTGGGTAGTATTTGGTAATAGATTGTGACTGGTGTGCTCGAAAGCAATGTGGGTAGTATTTGGTAATAGATTGTGACTGGTGTGCTCGAAAGCAATGTGGGTAGTATTTGGTAATAGATTGTGACTGGTGTGCTCGAAAGCAATGTGGGTAGTATTTGGTAATAGATTGTGACTGGTGTGCTCGAAAGCAATGTGGGTAGTATTTGGTAATAGATTGTGACTGGTGTGCTCGAAAGCAATGTGGGTAGTATTTGGTAATAGATTGTGACTGGTGTGCTCAGAAGCAATGTGGGTAATATTTGGTAATAGATTGTGACTGGTGTGCTCGAAAGCAATGTGGGTAGTATTTGGTAATAGATTGTGACTGTTGTGCTCGGAAGCAATGTGGGTAGTA
The DNA here is from genome assembly GCF_001039355.2 of Lingula anatina. The sequence goes on from NW_019775511.1 coordinate 20,093, forward strand.
TTTGGTAATAGATTGTGACTGGTGTACTCAGAAGCAAAGGTTTCAAAACGACACGGTAGTGTTTGGTGCCCCATGATGTTGTTTTTTATTTCTGTAATCGTTGCGATACAAATTGAACCCAAGGATTCGATTAGTTTAAATTGCACAATCGAGACAGTAACATTGTTAAAAGTACGCCAATCTTTGTAACAAAAATATTTGCAATGCACATAAGCCTTTCAAAACTAAACCAAGGTAGCTATTTTATAACGACCCAAAACACAAAACGAATGCATGATTATTACATTTTGGAACCGAATATTTTGCTTTAAGATACCGGTATTTGTTAAGGTAGGGATGGCTAAATAGGATACACGTGGAATACATTAACACTTTGGTTGCAATTACCAAGTATCGTCAGATCGGCCAAAATAATTCCCTTGATTTGTTAATGCTTGTGCTTTTCAAATTCAGTAAAGGTAAAACATATTTTTCAAAAAAATAAAAATTTGAGCCTCACGGTAGTAACAACATGTTATGATCTTGCATTTACTTGTGTTGGGTTTTATAAGAAGTGTCTTTTAAGTACTTACAAGGATGTAGAAAAAACCAGTAGATTACATGTCTCTGCTAAGTAATGGATGTGGAGGTTGCGGCCATAACGCACTTATAAGCCACAAGGCATACTGCTTCGTGAGTCTGACTGATAAGAACAAATATTATTAGTGCGCACGCCTTCCGAATCTCTTTCTCTCTTTCCCTTACAAACATACTGTTGCTCATTAACATAAAATGAATGTTAAATTAACTTGCCATCATCCGATTATTCTTCATCTATTTCAATAATTTTGTTTTCAATTAATTTATTCTTGTATACCGTCTTAATGGGGTCATGTGTACGTTAATAGTATTGGCTAGCTGCAGGACTGGGCGTGATGAAATTATCCTTCAAATATTTTTTTTATATTTTTACTCATAACGATGCCCTGCTTTTAATAATTTTGGTATCGTGTATTACTTTCAATTTTACTAAATGATCTCTCTCTCTCTCTCTCTCTCTCTCTCTCTCCTTTTGGATTCATATGTAAGCTCAGGCTTAATAGCAGGGGCACTTCTTCGCCGTTGTCTTAGTATTAACAAACATTAGCTAGCTTGTTCTAAAGCTATAAATCAATGCCATACCAAGTGTTACGAATGATTATAAGAACATTGACAATAAAAATAACATTTATTTTTGCTGTACTGCCCAAAGAAAATGACACCCGTACGCACGCTTAATGTGAACATGAAGCTTCGTTATACGTAGGAGAATTTCTAATGAGTCACAGTGACCTTATATGCAGACAAGATCATCACCTTTTCCCTTACTGAGACAACAGGCGACGTTAGATTAGCATGACATGCATATTTTTACAGGGACTAAAATCATTGAAATTCTATTCATTAAAGAAATAATGGAAATTTTGTAAAGCATGTAGTCCTCTTTATTTCCCCCTCTCTCTCTATCTCTCTCTCTGTGTTTTGCGAGGGTTCATAATCTAATGAAAGCTGCTATCGTCCTTCTTCGCAGAGGAATCCTTTAATTAACTGGTTACCAGCAGACTGAGTAGAGCAGAGTGTCCTAAAAGCAACTTCGACCCTAATTGTTTTCCACATGTGAACTTATGTTCAGTATATGGCTATGGAGAAAGTGTCCCCTTTTTTTTTTTTTTTATCTCATATACTTGGAGTGAGGATTACATAAGGAATCGTTTTTTAAAAGGCTATTTTTTGCTGACAATATGAGCGTTTTTACGTCCATGTGTTAGCAAAATGAATTCATTAAAGAGCCCTCATAAAATCAGGACCCTAACGTTTTCAATATAAAAAAAAGAATCAAAAGGATTTGTCCCAGTTCTAATATCTTGATTTTGTTGTATAAGCCTCAGGGCCATTACGACTGGACATGTTTATTTTTGGGAAGATAAGCAGAAGAGAGCAGAGTGGAGAACAACCCGTTTACAACTGTACAATACCTGTAAAGTCAAAAATACTTTTTGAAAGCATTATCTACGCTAAGTCATATGTTATTCAAGTTCCATAGTATTTAAAAAATCATGAGAAAAATCGAAATTTCAACCCAGACAAATATAATTCCCAGAACAATATAGTAAAAATACATGGTCTTCCAGATTGTTTACTAACACTAAATGCACCATAAGATGAACTATCTTTTGCAGCTAGAATTCACAACATGTATGGACCCTTCAGCAGTCTCTCTCTCTCTCTCTCTCTCTCTCTCTCTCACCTTTGACCAACAATTTCCCTTTACATGGCGGCTGCCACGGTCAGGAGAGCAGCGAGTTGAATCAACTTCATCATCTTGGTCCGAAAAGAGATGTCCTCTGCGGATTTTAGGAGAAGGACGTGGATCTTGACGGACGACGAAGTCTGTCAAAACTAAACCAAGGCAGCTATTTTATAACGTGGGAGCGCTGGAGCTATCTTGAAGGGGAATGTATCGTTAAATAACGCCTAAGCCAAAATAAAGCAAAGGACGCATTGAAACAGCTAATGCATGTAAGTCAATCCTCTCTCTCTCTCCTCCCTCCCTCTCAATCACACACACACATACACTCTCTCAGTGTGTGTTTTTGTGTGTTTTGCGAGTTTTCATTATCAAATAAATGCGGCTAGGTTCCCCTCCCTCCCCCCCTCTCTCTCTCTCTCTCTCTCTCTCTCTCTCTCTCTCTCTCTCTCTCTCTCTCACACACACACACAGTGAGCATTGCATAATACACTGCATTAAAAAAACATTCCTGACAATATGAACGTTTTTTGCGTCTGTGTGTGTGTGTGCGTGTGTGTGTGTGTGTGTGTGCGTGTGTGTGTGTGTGTGAGAGAGAGAGAGAGAGACAAAGAGAGAGATTTCGGAGGCGTCCGCTTCAACTACATTTGTACCAATCTTTTCCATCCAATTCACGTACCGCCTTGAAGCTTACAATTACGTATAATTGATGCCAACCCGGTTACGCCTATTGTCTGCCATAAATTGTAGTGATGCAATAAACAATGTCTTTTCAGTTTACCCCAAGCACTTTTTATCTAATGAAACACTCGTAAAATTTGTTGTTCTCTGACCCGAATGACTTGCAACCTTTGTGATGAGAAGACAGACAAGTTATTTTTATGTACAGACACAGATGTGTCTGTACATATAGTCGTCACCTGCGTCTGTCGTCGCTGTCGCCGTCGCCGTTGGCGTGCACTTTTACCGTAAACACGATAGTGGAAAACAGTTTTACCTCTTGGCTTGAAATTTACAGAACTGATGAATATTCATAATACGCAGGTCAAGTTCGAAAATCAGCATGATCGGACCATTTTTAGGGAAGTTATGCTGTTTTTTCACTTTTTTCAGCATATATGCAACACCGTAAACACGATAAGTGAAAAACCGTTTTACCT
>NW_019775511.1:34740-46931 GCF_001039355.2 Lingula anatina
GCTATGTTCCATCTCCACATAGGCAATGCTTTAATAAACTAGTAGAGGTGAACGTATCTAAATTGCATACATTTGTACCAGCCCAATATTTTACACACATGGGAATAAACTATCATGAATGAATTAAAGTTTGCATGTATCGAGCTTACTTTAGTATGTGGCTATGAAGAAAATGTCCCATTGTTTTGTTTGGTTTATTTACATCTTATATGCTTGGAATGAGGATTGCATAATACACTGCATTAACTGCATTAAAAAATTCCTTCCTGACAATATGGGCGTTTTTTCCCCTCCTAGTGTGTGTGTGTGTGAGAGAGAGAGAGAGAGAGAGAGAGAGAGAGGGATTTCGGAAGCGTTCGGCTCAACTACATTTGTACCAATTTCCCATCCAATTCATTTACCGCCTTGAAGCTTCCAATAACATATAATTGATGCCAACACGGTTACGCCTATCATCTGTCATAAATTGTAGTGCTGCAATAAACAAAGTCTTTTAAGTTTACCCCAAGCACTTTTTATCTAATGGAACACTCGTAAAAGTGTCCTGACCTGAGTGACTTGCCACCTAGTCAAATTAAAGCACAGCATGCATTAAAGACTCTGCTAATTAAGAATAACTGTTAATGCATTTTATACAACTGAAGATAGAAACGTTTTTCCACCTAATTTTTGTGATGATGGAATTGTTATAACACATGCAAGTCAATCCTCTTTCTCTCCCCTCCCTCCCTACCTCCCTCTCTCTCTCTCTCTCTCTCTCCCAAACGCACAAACACACACACTCTCTCTCTCAGTGCGTGTTTTTGTGTGTTTTCGATACTTCATTATCAAATAAATGCGGCTATGTTCCATTTCCACATAGGCAATGATTTAATAAACTAGTAGAGGTGAATGAACCTAAATCGCATACCAGCCCATCTTTCACACATATGGGAATAAAGTATCGGCTATAAAAATGTCCCTTTTGTTTTTTGGTTTTATTTTTATCTCATATGCTTGGAATGAGGATTGCATAATACACTGCATTAAAAAAACATTCCTGACAATATGAACTTTTTTATACGTCCCTGTGTGTGTGTGCGTGTTTGTATGTGTGTGTGTGAGAGAGAGAGAGAGAGAGAGAGAGAGAGAGATTTTGGAGGCGTCCGCTTGAACTACATTTGTACCAATCTTTTCCATCCAATTCACGTACCGCCTTGAAGCTTACAATTACATATAATTGATGCCAACCCGGTTACGCCTATCGTCTGCCATAAATTGTAGTGCTGCAATAAACAAAGTCTTTTCAGTTTACCCCAAGCACTTTTTATCTAATGGAAAACTCGTAAAATGTGTTGTTCTCTGACCTGAATGACTTGCAACCTATGTAATGAGAAGACAGACAAGTTATTTTTTTCGTAATTTTCATTGGGTATTGTTGATTAAGCAGCATACATCAAGTTCATTAGCTTCTTGAAATGAATACACAGGTTCGTTACTATCAGTTGCTTATGAAAAAACATGTAGATGTGTTTGATAAAGTAAAATAGTCTCTTTTCTGAGACCTATGGGAAATTACCACTCAACTGCTTCTTCTTTGACAGTATGTTATTGGAAGTCTCCTTTTCTTGTAACAATTAAGTAACGCGGCGTCTGGACACATTTTGTTTCCTTCTCAAATTTCTTTAGAATTCGTAGAAGGACAACTAAGGTATGCAGCGGTGACTTAAGTGGGGATTTCGGAGGTCTCTTTGCATTTTAAGACATGTATGAAGATTTCAGAAAGTTTACCGATCTCTTGAAAAATTATATTTCTTGCCGATGGTGTCTTATCTAAGTGTGAGTGTGTGTGTGTGTTTGTATGTGTATGTGAGAGACAGAGAAAGAGAGAGAGAGAGAGAGAGAGAGAGAGACTGATTGAAGTCACCACACTTACCCATCAAGTTCAGGTACTAGTATGCCTTAAAGCAGACATGCACATCTTATTGGCACCAACCCTGTTATGTAAGTCTGTAACATAAAAGTTCTTTTAAATCCACCCGAGGCAGGGAATTTTTATCTAATGAAAAGGTAGTAAAATATAGTGTCCTAACCTGTTGTAACTTCTCACCAGAATTAATAATATAGTCTTGCCATCGTTGTAACGAGGAGACAAATTGGTGTTTTTCTCGATTTCCATTATTGGTATTATTCATCTATCGGCAGAAATTGCGGTTTATCATTTGCTAGATGAATGTCATGGATACGCGGGTTTGTTACATGGTTCTGAGTTTAAAACATCATTACTTTAATTTATCAACTTTATCAACTCTTTATCAACTCTGTCATAATTTAAAGACCGACAAAATATTACTTTTAAATTAAATTTTTGATTGCCGTATTTTACAATAACGAAAAAGGAGTAAAGCATAACTGCTAAGAGCAATTTTGGCATGTTTCTATCTTAGTCTTCATTTCTCTCTTGATTTTTTCCATTGTAATAAGCACTGACTGCTTAAAAATAGGGATAATTAAAATTCGGCAGTTTGATTATGGGTTGCGAACATGATTATTCCGTATGTGTCTTATATCTAATTAACATCCAGACATTTGTCACAAATAGCTTAAGGCAAAATACTGGCTTGCAAATATAATAAGTACCAAACCGTTTTGTGCTTCAGGGCGGTATAAAAAGATTGACTTGGTCCAGTTTTGACAGACTTCGACTTTAATCAAGCTCCAAGTCACTCTTCAACAGTTAGCAGACGACAGTTCTTTTTCCGCCAAGATGATGAAGCTGATTCTACTCGCTGCTCTCGTGGCCGTGACAGCCGCCAATTATTGGGACTCTGGGAGTAAAAGGTGTGTGTGTGTGTGTGTGTGTGTGTGTGTGTGTTTCCTCGGTTGTATGGTGTTGTGCTGATGTCCTCGTTTGGTACACATAGACAAGTATGTGTGTGTGTGTGTGTGTTAGTTGTGTATGCGTGTGTGTGTGTTAGTGTGTGTGTATGCGAGTATATGTGTGTGGGTGTGTGGGTGTTAGTATGTGTATGTGTGTATGCGTGTATGTGTGTGTATGCGTGTGTGTATGCGTGTGTGTGTGAGAGAGAGAGAGAGAGTGAGAGAGAGAAAGAGGTTTACTACGGTGTCATTGTTTGTTTCGTGATTTAATCTTATTAACATTCAATTCATCTAACAGTGCAATTGGAATTTAAAAAGGGGTTGATCCGGACAGTCTGTTTTCTTTTAATATATGGCTGTAGAAATTGCCTAGCTAACCTTTGTTTAGAACCAAGTTACTGTTGTGGTTTCATGTTGTTCAGCGCTCGAGAATCGAGACAAAACAAGCGAAGAAATGATCATTTTATAGAGAAAATGATACGCTCAGCCTTTACTGCACGTCTAATAAGCGGAGTGCCACTGAAGACTGGCAGACTGACAGGCGACGTTTTCTTCTTTGATATTGATAGTTTTATCCCAATGAAATTGATAAGTTATATGTCTTTTTTATTTTGTTAAAGGACTCACTATGGATATCAACCCGGCGGATATGGAAATGGCTACAGCAGCTACATGAATTATGACCAAGGGTACGGATATGGAGGCTATGGATACAAAGGTGCTGGATACGGAAAGCCTCAATACGGAGGAAAGAAGGGACCATATACCCCATGGCGATATTAGTGGTAAGATTTCGTTTTCATTCACATTTTACAGTTTATTCAGCTTAATACGTGTAAACTTCAGCTAACTGCATGTTTCCTAATGGCTAGTTAAAACTAGTCAGAATATAAAAAAGATGATAAACGAGTTTTAATTAACAATCTGTAAATATGACAAAACTTGCGATGGTCGTTCCATCGTTAAAACCGAACCGACCTATTCTGTATCATTTATCTGAATTGTGCTCGAGTCAAGGTCCAAATGTGTTCCACCAATCTTGTAAAAAGCTCCAAGTTGGCAGGTGTCGACACAGTTTCCTTCTTCATAGTCTTGATAGTCTCCGCCAATAAGTACAACAAAGGGTTAAAAACATTGAACTGTATTGATCTGAAGGAAGAGACTTTAGACAATTGTCTAGTCATTAAGTCATGTATTGGTCCGTTTTTAATAACAACCGTGACCCGTACCGTGTCTAAATGACATTTTCAATCATTTTTTTTTATATTCCAGAAACTGATGCTGCAGATAACCTTTATTCTACAGTGTGCACAGCCGGATATGACGACATCAACCACGTGACCCATACCAAACAGATCCTTGCTCATATCATTCTAAATATCTTTACTGCTTTTGCCCATAAATAGACCGGTGCAATTTGGAAACATATTCTGTATTACATGTATGAAATTTTTCAACGCTTATGCAATAAAATATGTGATGAAGATGTCATTTTGTTTTTAGTCTTTTTAAACCAATATAGATTGTAAATGTCCATGGGAATTATAAGCGTTTTTTTTAAAGAGAATCTTTATTTAAAAGGTCACATATACAGGGATCATATTTATAAGCCCATCACAGAAATCCACAGAAATGTGTCATCATCGTGTCTGTTGTTTCTTTTGCATATCTCGCGATTAAACATGTATCTGCAACATGGTGCAGCCGTGTTTTAAAGACATGTTGATGCCAATGACAAAAAAACAGGGGTTTTATAAGGTTTGACAACCACTTTAGGCAACCACTTTCGTCAACAGAACTGTTGTATACTATTTATTTAAAATATGCCAACACATACCATGACAGCGTGGGCCCTTTTCTCGTGGCAACGTTCCTCATCAGAAACAGAACCTCCCTTTTTGAAGTACAATTGTAAATGCCAGAGTTTGTTAAATAAGGACTCTATAAATAACTGTTTTGGCATCAAAGAGACCCACTGAAGGCACTGTATATTAACATATGTAAGACAGGAATGCACAACAGGTTTATTTTTCTTAACTGAAATATCAAGCTTCTAAGTTTTGCCATGGCCTGGTGAAATACAGAGACACTCGAATGTGTTTTTATTAAAAAATCACCTTAACTGATTTTATTCTGAGTGCTTGTAAAAGTTAAAAGAAAGTTATATTTTACCGCACGTACAAGCACGTTAAGAGAACGTGTATGAATTAATTATTTAATTACCAGAAGACACCACGACTAAATGTATTTCTTAGAAAACAAAGCATTATTCATACTGACGCTTAATCAATAATGGCACCAATATCAAGCACGGATCGTTATGGCCTACGTCATGGAAGACACAATGTATGCCTTTGCAATTGTCTATATATACTTTCTTACAAGACTCTCCAAGAAACTCTGATTGTAAAGAAAGTAAACTTTACATGTGGTATTGAAAACCAACCAATCACAATAAAACCCCCAAAGTTCCCTCCAAATAACAAGAAAAAAGAATATACTTCTATGCCGTTTTGTATAAGTTTCCTTTGCGTAGGTCTGCGTTAGCTCTCTGAGTGCTTTTTTAGTTATGTATTTTGATGTAGATTACTGTAGCACAATCATCAGCGTTATACAAAGGAAGCGCCAAGAGCATGCCTGATACTCTTTATAAACACACATGGTAGTATTTGGTGATAGATTGTGAGTAGTGTGCACGGAAGCAATGTGGGTAATATTTGGTGATAGATTGTGACTATTGTTCTTGGAATCAATGTGGGTAATATTTGGTGATAGATTGTGACTGTTGTGCTCGGAAGCAATGTGGGTAATATTTGGTGATAGATTGTGACTGGTGTGCTCGGAAGCATTGTGGGTAGTAATTGGTGATGGATTGTGACTGTTGTGCTCGGAAGCATTGTAGGTAGTAANGTATCGAGTTTACTTTAGTATGCGGCTGTGAAGAAAATGTCCCTTTGTTTGTTTGGTTTTATTTTTATCTTCTATTTGTGACGAAGCTATTGGCTTGTCTTCGTCATGTTACGCGAGGTAGCAAATACAACTCAGATATTATCTTTCTTATTATTTATTGAACTACTGTCCAGTTATTACCCGCGCCGCTTCCTTCATTTCTATTCCTACCTCATGCAATCTCTAGCGGCCTTCTCCCTGTTTACACTAAGCGCAGTTGTATAAATACCATAAGAGCATGTCAATCAACTAAAGTGACATTAAAAAACACTCCCCGCTCTTATTCGCTGCATGCTGTCACTAACTAACGTTACATTATCTCCCGGGGACGATATGCCTGTCCCTAGGCATATTTAAAATTAAAATATACATTAAAATAAATTTTAGACACTCCATTTTTCTTTTTCCATAAATCCATGCAAAACGAAACTAAGTACATAGATATTTTATAAGAAACTTATTATAAAATAGAAATACGTTGGACATGAAACCCAAAATATAACTTAAAGGAAGATAGATTTATAAATTTCTATGAAAATACAAATGTTCGTGGATATATTTCGTATTGGCATTTACACCTTCCAATGTGCGGCCCAAGAGCACAGATATTTTTATTTGTTTTCTCCGCGCGGATGTTTAAATCTGTTACTCTCTTATTATGGCTCTGACACATTTTCATATACGGTTTCTCTCTGTCGTTTGTCATTTTAGATATTGATGGAGTGCACTACGTGAGACAATAGGGTTGGCCACCCCCAGTCGAATATAAACAGCATTCACCACACAACGTTGCGACCAGCGCATCGTCGATGACGAAGTTCCTGTTTAACTTCATATTCATCCACACGGTAGCGCTCTCTTCTGATGGCTACAAGAGAAACAATCGTTTTATATCAAACCCAATCCACGACTGAACAAAAACGTACCGAAAAAATAATTAAGGAAGAATCTTCCTTAATGCATATGATCAGTTTCATGTCTTCATCTTTGCAAAGGCTAAGTACATTGTTCCTGTACCAATAACTGTATAGGTAAATGTCAATAACTAATGATTATAAGACCGATAAACTGAATATTGATATATAATTAATACTAAACATATTTAATATTCAACATACAATACTTAATGTGTCATTATAACCACATGCAATAACATGTTAAAATTTAAAGTACTTATCCACTCAAATGAAAAGTTCCATTTGGTATAGTCCGTTGTATCCTCCATTTTGAAATATAGCACGAAAGTTCAGTTAGCATATAATGTCAAATCCGTCCTTCTAGACAGTGCATAGCGATTGTCATCTGCCACTCATTGTATATGGATAAACCTCTTATTCGCTGCATGCTGTCACTAACTAACGTTACATATGCTACGAATGAGGATTGCATAATATATTGCATTAATTAAAAGATCCTTCCTGACAATATGAGCGTGTGTGTGTATGTGTGTGTGTGTGAGAGAGAAAGAGAGAGAGAGAGAGATTTTGGAGGCGTCCGGTGCAACTACATTTGTACCAATCTTTTCCATCCAATTCACGTACCACTTTGAAGCTTACAATTACGTATAATTAATGCCAACCCGTTTAAGCCTATCGTCTGTCATAAATTGTAGTGCTGCAATAAACTTTTCAGTTTACCTCAAGGACTTTCTATCTAATGAAACACTCGTAAAATATATTGTTCTCTGAGCTGAATGACTTGCAACCTTTGTGATGAGAAGACAGAGAAGCGATTTTTTTTCGTTATTTTCATTGGGTATTGTTTATTTAGCAGCATTCATCAAGTTCATTAGCTGCTTGAAAAGAGTGCATTGGTTCGTTACTATCAGTTGGTAATGAAAAAAAAACACGTAGATGTGTTTGATAAAGTTAAGTAGTCTCTTTTCTAAGACCTATTGAAAATTACCACTCAACTGCTTCTTCTTTGACAGTGTGTTATTGGAAGTCTCCTTTTCTTGTAACAATGAAGTAAGGCGGCGTTATATTTCTCGTCAATGATTTGGACGGCATGTTTTATCTAAGTGTGTGTGTGTGTGAGAGAGAGAGAGAGAGAGAGAGAGATTGAAGTCACCGCACTTATCCATCAGGTTCAGGTACCAGTATGCCTTAAAGCAGACGCACATCTTATTGGCACCAACCATGTAATATAAGTCTATCAGCTGTAACATACAGCGTGTTTTAAATCCACCCAAGGCAGAGAATTATTACCTAATGAAAAGGTCGTAAAATATAGTGTCCTATCCTGTTGTACTTCTCACCAGAATTAATAATAAGGTTAGACTTACAATCGCTGTAACGAGGAGACAAAATGGTGTTTTTTTTTTCGATTTTCAGTATTGGTATTATTCATCTATCAGCAGAAATTGCAGTTTATCATTTGCTAGATGCGTATCAAGGATACGCGAGTTTGTTACATGGTTTTGTGTTTAAAACATCATGATCTGAATTGATAAAAAACGCTTTGTCAACTCTGTCATAATGTAAAGACCGACAAAATAATCACTTTCAAACCAAATCCTTTGACTGCCGTATCTTACAATAGCTTAAAAAGGAGTAAGGCATAGTTGCTAAGAGCAGTTTTGGCGTGTTTCTACCTTAGTCGTCATTTCTTTCCTGGCTGTTTAAAAATCGGGAGATTTAATTTTGGCAGTTTGATGATGCGTTGCCAAAATGATGATTAATTCCTTACGTGTCTTTTATCAAATTAACCATCCCGACCTTCGTCGCAAATATCTATCGGCAAAATACTGTCTTCTTAAAATACAATAATTACAAATTCAATGTGTGTCGGGACGGTATAAAAGGTTGCCTTGGTCCAGTTTTGACAGACTTCGACTTCAGTCAAGCTCCAAGTCACACTTCAACAGTTAGCAGATGACAGCTCTTTTGTCGCCAAGATGATGAAGCTGATTCTACTCGCTGCTCTCGTGGCTTTGACAGCAGCAGCCACTAGGTGGGACTCTGGGAGTAAAAAGTGAGTTAGTGGGTGTGTGTATGTGTGTATATTTTTCATGTATTTGTGACTTTTTCAGCCAAGATGATAAAGCTGATTCTACTCGTGGCTTTGGCAGCAGCGGCCGCTTCGTTGGACTGCGATGTTTCTGCGATTTACTCTTACCAATACTCAAAATTTAATACAAAATTACAAATGAAAAAAAAAAGATCCGGGCAGTCTATTTTCAAATATGTAGCTGAAGGAATCACCTTACTTTTGTTTATAAGCAATTTTTTTGGGGGGCTTTCATTTTGCTCAGCGCTCGAGAATCGAGACAAGAGATGCCAAGAAATGATTATTTTATACAGAAATGATACGCTCAGCCTTTACTCCAAGTCTAATAACCTGAGTGCCACTGAAGACTGTTTGTCTTTCATATTGATAGTTTATCCCAATGAAATTGAAAAGTTATTTGTCTTTTTTTTTATTTTGTAAAAGGACTCACTATGGATACCAACCAGGCGGATATGGAAATGGCGACAACAGCTATTATGGTAAAGGGTACGGATATGGTGATCGCAACGGATATCACCTGAACGGATACAACAGCAACGAAGGAGGCTATGGATACAAAGGTGCTGGATACGGAAAGGCTCCATACGGAGGAAAGAAGGGATCAATTACCCCGTGGGGGTTTTTGTGGTAAGATTTCAATTTTACTTATTTTACAGTTTGTTCCACGTAAGTTAACTGGAAATATTCAGCCTAATGCATGTTTTCCTAATGGCTAGTTAAGACGAGTCGGAAAATTAAAAAAAAAATGATAATAGGCTTTTTTTCCGTTTTTATACAGTCTGTTAATATGACATATTGTATAGACAATTTGTCTATCCATTAATTTTTGTATTGGTCCGATTTCACTATCTAGACCCGTGCAGTGCCTTGAGAGTCATCATCAATCATTTCTTTATATTCCAGAAACTGATGCTGTGGATAACCATTATTCTGCAGTGTGCATAGCCGGATATGACGTCATCAACCACGTGACCCATACCAAACAGTTCCTTGCTCATATATCATTCTAAATATCTTTACTGCTTTTGCCCATAAATAGAACGGTGCAATTTGGAAACATATTCTGTATTACATGTATGAAATTTTACATCGCTTATGCAATAAAATATAGTGATGAAGTTGTCATTTTGTTTTTAATCTTTTTTAACCAATAATGGTTGCAAATGTCCATGGGAATCATAAACGTTTTTTTTTTTTTTTGTTTTGTTAAATTTCATTTGCAAACCAAGCGATTAATTGTATTTGCAATGATACAGCTGTGTATTAAAGAAATTTTGATGTTAGTAACAAAATTCAAGTTCTGACATGGCCTGGCGAAATACAGAAACACTCGAAAGTGTTTTTATTTTAAAAAATTCACCTTAACTGATTTTATTCTGAACACTTGTAAAAGGTAAAAGAAAGTTATATTTCACAGATAGTACAAGCACGTTAAGAGAACATGTATGAATGAATTATTTAATCATCAGAAGAGGCTGTGTCTACAAATATACATGTATCATAGAAGACAAAGCATTATTTAACCTAACTGGCTGACAATGTTGTAGTTCTCCACCTTACACTGATGATCACTGCCTGAGATAATAATGCCAACATTATCACGGATCGTTATGACCTACGTCAAGGAAGACGCAATTGTCTTTATATACTTTCTTACAAGATTCTCCCAGAAACTGATTGTGAAAAAAAGTAATTTTTCATGTGGTATTGAAAAGCAAATGATCACAATAAAACAACGGAAGTTCCCTCCAAATAACAATAAAAAAGTATACACTTTAATGCCGTTTTGTATAAGTTTCCTTTGTGGAGGTCTGCGTTCGCTATCTGAGCGCTTTTCTAGTTATGTATTCTGATGTAGTTTACTATAACTCAATCATCAGTGTCATACAAAGGAGGTGCTAATACTTTTTATACCTGATATTGTTTATAAACATGCATGGAATACTTGGTGATAGATTGTGATTGGTGTGCTAGGAAGCAATGTGGGTAGTATTTGGTAATAGATTGTGACTGGTGTGCTCGGAAGCAATGTGGGTAGTATTTGGTAATAGATTGTGACTGGTGTGCTCGGAAGCAATGTGGGTAGTATTTGGTGATGGATTGATTTTTGTGGTTAGAGGCAACGTTAAAATATCATAGAAAATCTTTTGAAAAAAACTCCAATCTTTAAATAAAAACAAACACAGTTAAGGGACTCCCTACAAAATCTTAGTTTCACAATTGGACATCTCTGTTAAGTGTCAAGGTTTCTGAAAGTCCTGCTAAACCAGGCTTGTCAAGAAATTGTAAGACAGCACTAACAAAGACTTGCAAGTTGGAAAGATTTCTCCATGCGCGTGACATTGTTCACACGTGGCCCACTGTCAACGTAATTTTCACTAAGATCACTCTATGTCCCGTATACGGGTAGTCATCAATTATACCACGTCTACATGAACTTTTAGCCAACATGTTAGGTATCGTATGGACGTCTGAACGTCGAACAAACAAGCAAGATCTTGTCAGGCTATTTCCTTGGTGTTGGGCTCAGTAAGAATATCCATTTCTTTAATACAAGATCAACTCTTGTGCTATTGCATATCTTTTACCCCTTGCACAGTTTTTGCAACTCCCAGTCACGAAAAGGATAACTTTATTTCAAGTAAAAGCAAAGTGAAAAACAAATCAAGCGGAACAAATCACCACTATTTTATATTTTTTCGAACTCTTAATCGCGTTAAACACTGTATCTGGAATAAAAAGCACTATTTCTAACAATTTACAGCTGTGAGGTGATCATTTGTAAATTAAAGTACATGGAAATGGGGGGTGGGACAGCCTTTTTGACCAATGTTGTATATACGTTGTAAGTTACAAAACTAATATAAACACGAAAGAGGGATATTACGATAGTTTTATATTCTGCATATTTATGTCTAATAAATTTGAATTAATGGTAGAAACAAAATTTTGGTAGATGGAGGATGATTTTGCTGGACTATAGTATAATACTAGTACAGTATATGCCACAGTTCTGCATAGTAAAGTCAGAGGCTGGTCGATCTTTGCAAAGTTTCTGCTGGTTTGATTCAGCTAAGGTTGATCTCTGATTAAGCTTTGTGTAAAACGCGTGGGAGCTATGACTCCTTCCAATGAATGGATTGAACGACTTTACAATAGTTATTTAACATCAAACTTTTCAATACTAAAAATAACGAATGAATTTTGTCCTTAACACTTATATAATTTTCAGTTGTGGACCCGTATTTATATCTGACTTATGGAAGGCTGATAAATTCTCATTGCATTCCAGGGGCGGATCCAGGATTATTTGAAGAGGGGGGGGGGGGGCCCCTGACCCCCCCCCCCCCCCAAATCCCCCCCCCCTTCGTAAC
>NW_019775511.1:47144-79924 GCF_001039355.2 Lingula anatina
CCCCCCCCCTCTAAATCCGCCACTGCATTCGATACCGCTTAAAATGTGAGTTTATACGTGGTAGTGTTGAAATACAGCAGCCCAAACCGATCGTCTCTGTTTTTTATTAGTTATTATTATTATTATTATTATTATTATTATTAATGATACGTAATACAAACAGACTACCCAAATGAAGTTTCGAATGCTTTATTGCTGATAGAAAGTTGCGTGGCACAGAATAAGTTTTTAAAAATAACTATTTTAAATTGCACTAGTCTAAACAGAAGAATGTAGAGTAGAAGCATGGTGTGAGAGCGGTTTTTAAACACAGGTCAGGTGGTCGATGTCGTCATATCCGGCGGTGCACGCGGCAGGGTGTTGGTCACGTAATGAATCAATGACTGGAATTAAAAGGAAACGTTGTATGAGTGATCATGAAAGCAACTTCTTCTTCTCAACCACAAACATTGGCTCTAGTATGGCACTAGCATAGCAAACATTACTTTTGCAGCAAGAAACGTAATAAGAGAAGGAAAAATTCATTCTTAGAAGCTTAAGAGTACTAATAAATGTATGTCAGAAATGAGATTATACGATTAAAAATAATAATAATAACGATACGTATCGTTCTGGTCTGAACCCTTGTATTAACATGTATGATCTTAAAGCTACCTTATTATCACTTCTTCATATTTTGACTGTTTACCGACTGAATAGAAAAAATATGAAGATATAGAGATTCTATTATACACACTTAAAACAAACCGCGATACATCTGTTACATACTCCAAACTTATCTGAGTATTGTAATTTTACCTGGTGTATCCGTTTCCTCCACTTGGGCCATATCCAGATTGTTTATAGCTGTTGTATCCGGATCCGCGATATCCGTCGCGGGCACCATATCCGTTCCTTTGATAATTATTGTAGCTGCGGGCGCCATATCCGTTCCCATAATTATTATAGCTGCGGGCGCCATATCCGTTCCCATGAGAATTATAGCTGCGGGTGCCATATCCGTCTGGTTGATAATTGTAGCTGCGGGCGTCATATCCGTCTGGTTGATAATTATAGCTGCGGGAGCCATATCCGTCTGGTTGATAATTGTAGCTGCGGGCGCCATATCCATTCCCATATCCACCATCTTGATAGCTATTGTTTATTATTCAAGAGAAAAAATGTTTAATTTTTATTGAGGGCATAATGAGAAACTGAACAAGACTATTTATAGGAGAAGGAGACCCCCATTTTCCAATTATTTCAGTTGGTATTGATTTTGCTTTTAGACTTATTGTAAAAACCAGAGCTTATTGTTCTTAAAGAATGAACCACCACTGTCGCACAGGTTTTGTGCTCAGTTCTGTTACTCAAATTAAGCGTCAACAAAAACTAGCTTACATTACATGTTAGCATGTAGGTTTCTGAAGAAATCAGCAGACTAGAGCAGAAAAAGGACTACATGTTACTATCTGGCATACTGTATAAATGTGAAGTCAAAAGCTTATCGTTAATCTGTTGATTAAATAATCCGTTGTGCTAAATCATAGCGAAATATTTCTCCGCGCCACGGCTGCACATGTACAAGGGCAAGTCACCATTTTACGGCACACATTACGTCATTTTAAAAGCTGCATGCATAGGTATATTGAAAGAAAAAAGATTACCGATTCGATTTTCCTCACACTTGATTTTCAAGGGCCTATTGCAATATACATATACATGTACAAGACCTTTAACCACTTTACTCTCTCTTCTTTCTCTCTCTCGATCCCCATCTCTCTCTCTCTCTCTCACTCTCTCTGCCCCAACCCACATCTCTCTCTCTCTCTCTCTCTCTCTCTCTCTCTCTCTCTGCCCCAACCCACATCTCTCTCTCTCTCTCTCTCTCTCTCTCTCTCTCCCCCAACCCCCCTCTCTCTCTCTCTCTCTCTCTCTCTCTCTCTCTCTCTCTCTCTCTATATCTCTCTCTCTCTCTCTCTTAAGTAGAAGACGAGACATAAGGGAGACATCTACATAATAGACACAACTTGCTAATTCCATACCTCAAATGTGTATGAAAAGATAAGTTTATNACCCACATCTCTCTCTCTCTCTCTCTGCCCCAACCCACATCTCTCTCTCTCACTTTATTTCTCTTTCTCTCTCTCTCTCTCTCTCTCTGCCCCAACCCACATCTCTCTCTCTCTCTCTCTCTCTCTCTCTGCCCCAACCCACATCTCTCTCTCACTTTATTTCTCTTTCTCTCCACATCTCACCTGGCAGCCACAAGAGTAACAAGTAGAATCAGCTTCATCATCTTGGCGGGAAAGTAGTTGTCGTCTGTGTACTGACGGAACGAAGTGACTCGAATCTTGACTGGAAACAAAGTCGATCCAAACTAGATGGAGACCGGTGTTTTATACAGTTCTGAGACACAAAAGGAATACGTAATGATAGTATTTATATCCCCTTGAGATATCTGTTTTGAATATCGGGTTCATTAATTTGAAACGTGACGCATTATGAATGCATTATTATTTTCGTAGTTCAATATGACAATTATTATTCAAATAAGAAAATATTCGTAAAATAGAAAAAATGTCCTTTACCGCATGCTTCATAATATACACTGCGATACAATGCGTTTCTCTGTATTAACATAGATCAACATCATTGCATTCTCCCCCATTCCTTAGGTACCTCAATTAGTGGCGTATCTACGGTAAACAAGGTCCTTAGCTACAAAAAATACTGTTTAGGACGAGGGAGCATTAGGCCTTAAATTGTCATTAAACCCACCCAGTGGCACTAACTCCCTACTGGAACGTTCTTTCCAAGAAAGGCCATTTTGAACACCGTCCGTATAATGGATAATAAATAAATTTCTCTGGTGGGGACCCTGCGGAGGCGCTAAGAGCGCGTGCCATAAATTAGAAAGGTGTGTGACATATCAGTCTATTATAATTTGTAACTGCTGCTAAGTTTGGGTCGTCTTTTCACCCGTCAATACAAAAAGTTACCAGTTATGAATTACACATTAGTATCTCACCCCAAAGGAACATCATCGCACTTACATTGCCAATCTGTGAACCACAATAAAATATCTAATGAAGTCATTAACCAATAGACACTGAAAGCTGGTTGTGTCCCGACTTTATTTATTTGTTAGTAATTGGCCATCTCAGAAGACCACGTACTTTCTAAATTCAACGTTCTACCTATTACAGAATTTTAGAAAAAAAAAAAAAAAAAAAAAAAANACATTGCCAATCTGTGAACCACAATAAAATATCTAATGAAGTCATTAACCAATAGACATGCACTGAAAGCTGGTTGTGTCCCGACTTTATTTATTTGTTAGTAAGTGGCCATCTCAGAAGACCACGTACTTTCTAAATTCAACGTTCTACCTATTACAGAATTTTAAAAAAAAAAAAAAAAAAAAAAAAAAGAACGCAAGCATCAGTCTAAACACTAAAATAATGGCTGTCACCTGGATCTGGCGAGTGAGCCAGAAAACATATTATACTGGTAGAACTACAAAGACTATCGCTATATATCTGGTTATATTTCAGAATAAAATATTTTATCGCAGTAAAAATTCATTCGCTTTTGTTTTCTCTAAAAACCAAGCGCGTCTGTACATTTTTGAATTCCAAAGGTCTCTGGTCTCTGGTTAATACAAGAAGAGAGAATATATATTTATGGTACAATTTAAAGATGTGATTATTTTTATCAAAGTCTTGAAGTTGTTGAGCATTAATATTACATGAAGACAGAAGACGCGAGTTCTGTAGATTTCGAATATAAGAAAAACAGAAAATGGTGGTAAATAAGTGTTTAAATTATAACGGTTTGTTTACACAAGTTTCGTTAAAAAAAATGGCCGCCATCTTGAACAAGCTTATAGTGTTTCCCTTCGCAATGTACTCAAACACATTTGTTTAATGTACATGTATTTCTAAGGCAACAGTTATATTGTGCTCTTCGTTGCTACGTGAGGACCTATCAAATAACAAGAAAATTAACTTTAAAGTGCACTCGGTAGATTCAAGAGAAATTGAAACTGAGAAAAAAAACGTGAGGACCTATCAAATAACATGAAAATTAACTTAAAAATGCACTCGGTAGATTCGGGAGAAATTGAAACTGAGAAAAAATACAAAATGCTATCACTTTTTTATCTTCAGGTTTTGTGCAAAAAGTGGATGGAGCAGAAAGTCTTTGCCTATACAGAGAAGTTGAGCGGAAATTTTCATCTCGGTTTGTTGCCACTGATTACAGTTTTATTTGCACAGGGTAGAAAGCACCACACAATCTGACTCGCCCGTATAATTCCAACGCAGGATATTTTGAAAATTTGTCTAATAATTAGAAGAAGAATACATTCCACGAACAATGAATTATATTGTTAGATTTAAAAAATCGAAAAAGAAAAAAATACGTTATTATTCAGCTCTGCGCCTTTGTGATATAATGTTGGCAAAATAACCCTGACTATTCAACTTTAGGGCATGTACAACTATAACAACATGTACGACAGTATTTTACGAGCATCAGATACGATAGTAATTGCCTTAAGTAGGTCGTAAAGATTTTTATTGCAATAAGCACACGAGCCAAGGATTGGAAATCGCCGGACCTGACTTAATCCTTTGACTTCATAATGTGCTTGTCTGCTTTAAGGAGAACGTAATCTCTCTCTCTCTCTCTCTCTCTCTCTCTCTCTCTCTCTCTCTCTTTTGCACACACACACACACACACACACACACACACACTGACAGAATAAATTTTACACAGTATGAGAATTTTGTGAATGAATTTTTCACACAAATTAAGATGACAGAGCTTGGAATTTCCGAAATCATCCGATGAACAAGATTATTCATAAAAAAACAGCTAATCATCAAAGACAAATAAACGCCTCTTCCCGCAAGATAAACCCACATTTACGCTAACAAATAGGTACGAACTTGCTGCCCTTTTCATTAATAGATTCAAAACGCCTTTGGTGCTTAATAGCTTGATAAGCCTTCAGTCTATTGGATGTCCTCTGTTGTCTTCAAAGGTGATAAAGTGATATAATCCTCTACGTATTTAATGGCCTTTTGATTCGACAAAATATTGGACACATGCAGTCATTTACTGTAGACATAAGGTAAAACGAGTGCAGGTAACCATTGGCAGAGTGCCCATGGTCAAAATTTTAAAAATAATTAGCTATTATAAAGTTTATGCATATATTTGTTGTGTGAATAAATATTATTTGGTTTGAGGCATCGTTACTTAGTATTTTTAATGAGTTATATGTGTGTGTGTGTGGGGGGGGTGGTGGTGCCAGATTTACCTGTTGTATGCAGTCTAATGAATCAGAGCAAATGTTTTAGCATATATATTACATAAACGATCTTTTCTATTGAAACGTGTCTTGTGGTGTAAAAAGGAGTTATATGTTAAATACTTGTGGTGTGGCACAAATAAATGGAAAAGAAATTGTATTTTTTTAATCCAAGAGAAGAGAGGGAGGGGTGGTGTATTACGGTATTTTCTCACAGAAATCATCACTGATGTCACTCTACTATACAAAAGTCTCGTAACTAGGACAACTAGTTTCAGCATATTTATTCATTTTATGTAACTTTTCTCCTAGACTGACATTTGTTTGTCTAAATTTTTGTATTGGTGCCCAATATACATTTAAAAGGCTCTGTGAAGAATAATAAAAATGTTGAAACCAAAAAGCTGTTACTGTAACAAAAATATGTATCATTTGTAAAAGCACTCGAAATAGCTATTTGGAATGTTTCCAATAACCGTAAAATAATCAAGGTATATATTGTCCCAAAATAATGATAAGGTAAAAGTAAAAACTGAATGAAAATAAAGTATACATAGTAACATTTATGGCCAATAATCTGTATGACAAAATTAATTCATCAAAAAAATGTACTTCATGTGATAATATGTGTGATAGGGACTTTGTATAGAACGCACTGCAATAGTTACATTATACAAAATATACAAATATGAAAATAAAAAAAAATATATATATATATATATATATATATATATATATATATATATATATATATATATATATATAAGAAACCATAGATAATTAGTCAGATGTGCTGTCCAAAACCTTTTCGATCTCGCTAATACTGTCATCACTTGACGCTGGTTAACATGAGGCATCCAAACAGCCTACTCCACAACACAATTTTCGACTGTATCCCTGCCTCATGGCAAACCCAACATACCAAAGGACTGAAGTGATATGTGCCCAACTTCCAACTGTCCAAGCACCTACTTTACACTGACAGTACCGGCCACTAAAGAATCTAATTTTGCTACAGGAGGTCTGAATCCATAAGCTGTACCGGTGGCTAGATGCGTGCCTTGGCTGTATTTATTTGGCTCTGATTAAATCAGGTGAATCCTTGCATACATTGATTTCAAACTGGCCATCTAGCAGATGCTCATCAGTAAAGTTCTTTATCTGGTAAATGTCTGGCAATTAATTATAGGCTGGTGGTCTCTTGTTTGGACTATTTACCAAGTCAATAGGTTTTCA
The DNA here is from genome assembly GCF_001039355.2 of Lingula anatina. Next base: position 53,680 of record NW_019775511.1, read on the forward strand.
CTGATCACTTGACAACAGAAGCCATTCATAGCATTTTTGGCAAAAAAAAACTACAGTGCTATTACAAAGAGTGCTGGCGTGGAAGGCTAAGTCATAAGTAACATAGCTAGGGTGTGTGTGATGAAGCCTTTCATTTGACTTTTTATGCAATATAAATGCAAAAGAGGGTATTTACAAAACAACTTTTGTTGTACAAAATGTAGTTTCATACCGATTAGGAGTGGGGTGGGTCAAGCCCACTCTATGTGTAGAAGGTCTCTATAGAATCCCGCACGAAAACGCAGTAGATACCCGCACGAAAATGCAGTAGTATCGAAGTAGCAAAGAAGCATTAACGCAGTAGTGGTGTGGAGCATATTTGCAGTAGAAATGCAGCATACCCTACTGCAATTCTACTTCAAAAATTACATAGGGTTGTACAGAGGAGGAGCATTAATGCAGTAGAATAGCAGCATGATAGAAGCATGTTTCAAATATGCTAATTAGCTCCCAATGCGAAGCAGATTTGAGGCATATTTGCAGTATGATTCCAGTAGTCTACTGCGCTGGAGCATCTACTGCGTTTTCGTGCGGGTAAAACTAGAATGTAAACAGTATGTTTAGTGCGTCAATCGCTTCAAAACATTTAATTGTTTTGAGATTTTAGCTTTTAGCTTTTCCAGTATGTTTTTAGCGTAAATATGTTGTGTATTGAGCATATACATTTAGTTTTGCCACCGACGCTGCACTATAACCTGTACTTCCATTAATTTGTCATTATTCGTTTGTTGTTGGTTGTATGATAAGAACTTGACATTTGAAATTAAAATTAGTCGTTTACTAGGTTGACAAGGAACGTTAAACACCCTGAACTCTATATTTATTCCTCTTCATGATAAATTCATGCACACGGTTACGATGCTGGAGGGAGAGTTTACAACATTTAAAAATGTGCCTGTCACAGGTGATTTTCTTCCAGACAACTACACGATATTGAGCCTTTAAATCAGTTAAAATAACCTATTAATATGACCATACTTGATAACTAACTAGTAGTAAATATACCCTAAATAGCAGCTTGTGTATTAAAATCAAGTGATGGTAAGAATGTTGTGTGAGTGTGTGTGTATGTGTGTGTGTGTGGGGGGGGGGGGCGCCTGTTTGTGTGGTTAAGGCAGGCTGCGTGCATGTGTGAGCAAGCAAGGGGGTGTATATACCGGGGTATGTGAGGGAGTGGGTAAGGGGGTCTGTCCCTGTGTGCACAGGTGTGTTTGTGTTTGATAGAGTGAATAGGGGGTGTGTGCACGAATGCGTTTGTAAACTCAATATAAATGAATATCAGATGCAATGAGGGATACATTTAAGCACGGTAATGCAAATAAAACGACATGCCTGAATACATGTGACCTGTAGAACTACAAAATGGGATAAATAGGTATTTGAAATGAAAAAAAAAATTAAACGGGCATAAAAAGTGGTTTTAGTTGAAATTATTCACAAAAACAACACTTTCACAGCATCAAACACTCCAAATAAACAATATCTTTTTCAAATTTAACGTCTAACACGCGTCCAGTACGTAGAAATAAAATACTAAAAATGGCATTTTTATCCCGCGATCTTAATATACCTTGCGTGTCACGTTACTCAGATACTAGCATATGAATGAACGGGTGGGAAAAAATGTGGGAAAACTGCTCAACCTATACTTTCCATCGGTAAAGGCCAGGTGAGCAGGCGCACCACGTGACTGCTCTAATTAACAAGTAAATGCAGCGGACGATGCGAAGAAAAAACTTTTTTGCACATGAGAGGGATATAAAGCAGAAGAAAGTACGACACAAAGCTTGCACGAATAAAAGTAGGATCATAATGAAGAGGGCAATGGCATGTCAACAGAGGTAAATAGGACGTTCAACGTTCAGAAACCTTGCATCGAATGATGCAATGACCACAGTGGTTAGAAAGCCCTCATATAGTATAAATTGCCAAAGTGAATGAATTGTGCGCGCGCAAACCATTTTTGAAGACTGCTAAGCATAAAACTAAATGCGAGGAATGGGCAAAAACAAAGTTAAAATTGTGTTTTGACATATACATTTAATGTTGATGATTAAGATAAACAATTTTAGACACCACTCATATCATCTAAACAACTATAAATGCACATTCCCGCGGTTTGTATGTCCCTTTAAGATTACCCTGGGATACTTAAAAAAGCACAGTGATGAAAATAAAACGACATGTCTGTCTACCGATACAGGTGACCTGTGTATCTACAAAAAGCGAGAAATAGGTACTTAAATTTTTTTAATTTTAAGGTTACCTTGTTTGCAAAAGGGTTAATTACACGCAGTTATTTGGTTTTATTTATCAATCATTTTAATCTTTAAAAAAGCCATTTCACGCAACGTTATCGCTCGACATCAACGTGCAGTAGCATGGACCACTGAACAACATTACAGAAGGGCAAAGAGTAAGACAATACACTTAGGATATGTGCAGATGAGCATTATAGGACCATCGAAACATAATTGAAAGAAGCCGCAGTTGATGTTTCGATTTAAAGGTAGGGGTTGTGTATTACTCCCTGTTGTGTTGGCAGCTTTTTTATCGTCATTGACATCTGCAAATAAACGCATAGTGATAATTTGTCAAATAGAGAAGATACACGTAAAGCTTCACCTGGACTTAGCACAAACAGGAATTATGTGAATCATTTACAAGGAGTCTGGTAATGTAATTTATAACCACGCTGACTGCTTTATCTTGATAGATTGGCATGCTTTAATGAGATAAATGGCCTTGTTTTCAAACGCTTCATTTAAATTGAAGAGAACATACGGGCGGGTGAGTTTAATACTGGACAAGCATACATGTAGTGTATGTTTTAACACAACTAGACGTGGACTTAAAATTTGGTGAAATAGCCGTGTCATGTGCGGAAGCGTGTAAGGGTCACAACACCACACACGTTCTTTCGAGTGGTGTTGTGTCCCTTAAACTCTTCCGTAGTAAAGTAACAGCTCAGCATTTAAGATGCAAATTAAGTTAGAGTACAGAGAAGAGAGTTGAATACATTGTCATAAACACAGGTAAATAAGCAACACGATGGTAAGGCACACATGGAGAGAGTCTCGCAGCCATTTTAGCATGTCAGTTTTACCACTGACCACGGGGGAGGGGGGGGGGGGTCCCAATAACTATGTCTAGGGATTTTAACGTGTCAGAAACACCTGTGATCACAGCCTCGTTGATTCCCTCGTTCCAAGTTTTTTTTCATTATCGCCTGTGGTTCTCTAATATATGCCCCGCGTCCAATTGAATGCTCCATTCTTCGATATAAACAGTTAGTTTACATTGACACATAGCGCTGTTTTCTCTCTCATCACTCCCCGAATATTCCTTAGAGAGCTTGAAACTGAAAAAAAGTATACCCAGCCAGCCTAATAGCATACAGCAGTTGCCTGGGTCTACCCGCCGATAGTATTTTTAATATTAGTTTGCTGGTCATTAACTGCCTTTGTGTCTCAGCTGCTTACGGCGGATCCTTTTATGCCACATGCCAGATTCCAACCTTCCATGCCACCTTTTATATGTGATTGTGTTATTGCCGGGGCTACTCTGGAGTTTAGAAAAGATTGGTCATCGTTTGTAGACTCTGTTTTACTAATAAAACTATTTCCCTATTGCATCCAAATCATATAGAAAATCAACCATTGCCTCCACTGCACATACAACCTTTAAAACGGCAATGTCTATTTCCAGAAAGTTAAAATGTATCCTGGAAATAATATCAACCAGATTGCCCTGTTTTTGCTGATTTGCACAATTTCTGAGGCTTCCAGCAGTAATTCAGTGCCAACGAAAACGGTAAGGGAGAGAACTGAATCTCTCACCTTCCCCGCTACTTTGACATCATTAACAACGAAGTTAACTGGGACAAGTACAACTCATATTAATGGATATACTATCAAATTAACCGTTCTGCCCACTGCACCAACTAGTCCACAGGGGCCTCTCAAACCTACAGTGCAGATCATACCGACGAAAATTACCTTTGGTAAGTCTTATATGAAGGATATACCTGCTGTCTTGAAGTATATTTTAATTGCATTATTAATAAAATATCTGCCTCAATATTGAGTCGGATTGAAATCTTATTCACCTATATATGCAGATACTAAGAGTATAAATTGCCACGGCATGTAATATGACCTTTCAAAATTTTCCATTGATTTTGTTTATATTCTTTGTTTATTTGATGTCAGGAAACAGCTTAATGCATAATAACGTTTTGCTCATTTAGCAAACAAGGTAACTGAGGAACTGGACAAGAAAATAACCTTGTCATTTAGAATACCGGGTTTAAACTTCGACAACATCAAGGACACATTCGAAAAGGAAAAGACTGATTAGGAAAAACAGGTAAAGATACCATGTCTATTGCACTGTTCTCAGCATCGATCCCTTTAAGTAAACTATGCCACAATGTTGCGACTATAGTTTATTCAGTTGTTGTTTTGTACATTATGACTCATGAGATATGGTTAAGTATATATCTAGGCTTCTGTGTGTATATGGAACTCATCTATTTCAGTTGCTGGAAACTTTTAATGCGGCAGGAATCGAGGGCTTGAAAAGGGTGGAAATAATAGCGTTTAGGTAGGTTACTTTGCCCCTCTTTTTATTCGCCATCAGACATAGACTTTTTCACCTTAAAATGTGTTTCGAATTCAATTCAGAATCAATCATTACTTATAGACACTACACACACATTACATTATGGCCCCAGCATGCTTTGAAATGCAAATAATGTTATAACCATATGGAAGGTTTGCAATGGAATTAGATAATGGATAGCTTTCACGAGGAATGTAATGTATGAAAAAGAAAACCCATAATCAAAGCAACAGACAATTTATTCTGGTCACATCTTATACGTTTTAGGTTTGGGAGCGTTATCATTGATTACAACCTTATATGCCTTATATTACAGCCCTGAAAACATTCTTAGGGCAAAATGGAGCTAGTAGTAAAACGTTAAAGGCAATCGAAAACGTTCTTGTGAACCGTAACACAAGTTTAAGCATAACAGTCAATGGAACCACATTTACCGCAGACAGAAAAAGCTTTGCCTCACAATTAGCTACAGGTGGGTACAATGGCAATAATAATAATAATAGAATAGCATGGTTCTATGCAGAAACAGACGGTAATTACAGCACATCACAGGCAGAAGCAATATTTATGTGTACAATCATAATAATGTGAATTATTAAAACATTTTGTTAATTTAAAAAAATCATTTTTTGTGTGATTCGAAGTTAGCCCTCTGAGGCATGCATACTTAGGGCTGTTTTACTTATGATGTGGATGACATACTGAGACATTGCAAATAATATTTTAATTTTTACTTTTTATTAGGAATTATTATTATGCTTTACTTCGATTTTTTCTTTGTCAGTTGATTTATTTGCTAATTTATTCAACCATGATTACATATATATTATCCATTGTGTGTATGGTATTGTAACAACAATTTTTATAAAAGATTAAAATATTTATTACAGAGCTTGCCCCTTTGTTTTATCGTAACATGTCACTTACATTTCTACCATTGCACAGTAAAATCAAGCCTAATGGACCCGTGTATACTCTACGATGACGTCGACATCTGCGAGCTTAGAACCCAATCTCGTGATTACACGTGCGTGCGAGAAGTCAAGGGTATACGCTGTAAGCCGAAATGTGAGGGTCAAGACTGCAGTGGTCATGGGCAGTGTACAGTGCGCTTCCCGAACTACGCTGCAGAGTGTATGTGAGTAATACATGTATCAAAGGCAGACGAGTGGTGGTCATAATAACTCGTTAAAATATAGTCACACCTACTGTTATTACTGCCTTTCATTTGTTGTAGAGATAAAACACAATGTTTGATAATACATTCGTTTCACGGCATGGAATTGCAGTATTAAACATTTAGTTTAGTCTAGTTATAACCAAAGGTAGAGGTATGTATCACTAAGGGATGTTTACGAAAGCTGAAACAGGCACAAAACTGTCATGAATAATTAAAAGGTTTCATCCTACAGGTGCAAAGTTGAACACACGTTCATGTCGACGACTACCTATACTGGACAGACTTGCTCAGAACTCAACCAAACCCTGACCCAAACTGGTATCATCATAATCACAGCCACCGTTGGGGGAGTTCTGCTCCTGGCAGTCTTAGTACTTATTGCGGTAGTGGTGATACTCAGGCGAAAGATCAAAGCGATGAAAAACAAGTGAGTATAAATTATACGGGAACATAACATTATTCAACTAGGATGATAAGATAAGAGTTTATTTAGCCAATTATAAAAATCGGAAATAATCTTCCTTTTGGAGCAAGAGTAAAAGTAATACAATTGATACATTAAGAATTTGGTTTTGAGATCAAATTAAAATGCGTCACTGCACTTGGATAAACGCTGTTAAAAAGTGTTTACTGCCTTTAAAAGTTAAATGTCTACTATTGCTTGGTAAACGTAAAAAGTGATGGTGCAGGTGGAAATTTTCATGAAAAAATTATGTTCTTTTGTGGGGGAGTCAAAATTTCATAGGGGGGGTGGGGAGTCACATTTTCATTATGAAAATCTGACTGGGGAGTCACATTTTAGGGGAGTCAAATTTTCATGGTACACAGGCATTATAACTACTCAAGATCTGCCTACTTTGATTATTGATACCTTGATTATTATTTGATTACTCTGATTCAGGGGATGACACTTCTATTATCCATTGTGTGTATGGTATTGCAACAACAATTTGTATAAAAGATTAAAATATTTATTACAGAATTAAAAGTCCATGTCTCACATGCCACGTCGCATCCCCACTTCCCGCTTCACACTCATGACCTCTGACCTACACCACGTGACTTATTACATCATTACATCACATTACTTCTTTTCTTTTTTTTTTAATTTTGAATATTATGACAGAACAACACATAACATATATACAATAAATGTAATAAACAATAACACAAAATGCATATAATACAAAATGTCAACTGTATTCATAAAATTGTCAACTTTAATTTTAACTCTTAATGGAAACGTTTGAAAAAACTAGAGTTTCTCGTTATTTCTCTCCTCGTGGAATCATCTCGCGCAGTAATCATTGTTCCCTTTTTACGACATATTGTAAGCGGCCGTCCTGTGTTAATACAGCAGATATGCCTACCGGACTCGCATCTGTGTATACCTCCGAGGTTTTCGACGGGTTGAAGTACGCTAAAGTCGTTGCTTGGCTTAACTTTGACTTGAGTTCCTTCACAGCATCATCGTGTTTAGATGTCCAAGACCATGGTGTGTGTTTCTTTGTCAGCTCACGTAAATCATGTGTTAATGACGCGTAATTTGGAATGAATTGCGATCCACAGAAATTCGTCTTTCCTAAGAAACTCCTGACTTCTGTAGCGTTGGTTGGATTGGGAAGATTTAATATGTTTTCAATTTTGCTGTGGCTTGGTTTAATACCCTCCGCGCCAAAAACGTGCCCTAAAAATTCTAATGATGTTTGATTGAATTCACATTTCTCTGCGTTGAGTGTTAGGTTTCTTTCGCGCAAACGTTGAAAAAGAGCACATAGGTTGTTGTCGTGGTCAGATTGCGATGTTCCGTAACACAAAATGTCATCACTGATGTTCACGACTCCTTTCTAATGCTTTCCTGGAATATATCACTTGCTGAATTCACTCCAAAAAATAATCGACGGTATCTGTAGAGGCCAAGATGAGTGGCAAATGTAGTGATATAACGAGAATCTTCGTGTAATTCAAGTTGATTGTACCCTTGATTAAGATTAAGTTTCGAAAAATAGCAGGCGCCAGTCAACATTGTTTTTAATTCATCAAGCGTCGGTGTTGCATATCTTTCTCTTCTAATCGCCTTGTTTGCTGCGCGCATATCTACACAGACACGTACTTTACCAGGTGATTTCGGTTTGGGAACAACTACAATGGGAGACACCCAGGGAGTAGGACCTGTAGCTTTCCCTATGACACCCTGTTCCTCATCCTTTTTAATCTGTTCCTCTATGTGTTTCCTGACGTGGAACGGAATGCGTCTACAACGCTGTGCTAAGGGGTGTATGTTGTCGTCGATGTGAAGTTTTATCTCACCTTGCTTCAAACAACCAAGGCCATGGAAAATATCAGAAAATTCATCGTTCAGTTTGATATGCTTGGAATGAATGTGATCACAGCTCTTTATTAATTGCAATTGTTGGGACGTATGCCAACTGAGAATAGGTTTCTCTCTGCCAGCGACCACACAAAACTGCGTCACAGCTAATTGCTCCAACCTGTAAGTGAGACGTGAATTTTCCCAGCACATGAACTGAATTGTTTTCACTGCCGTAGGCCCTGATTTTAGCACTTGAAATATGTAACGTTGGTCTTGGTTGCAATTTATTGTACTCAAATTCAGAAATCAAATTTACAGTAGAGCCTGAATCAGCTAGAAAAATTATTTTCCTACCGTTCATCTCTATTTCAAAATGTGGGACTTGGTCCATGTTCTCGGTCACTGCATGCGCTGCGAAGACATATCCATCCTCATCAGTTCCTGTGCATTCGTTCTCATTTTCAGTCACATCAGAATTTCCGCGTAGACAATTCACATTGTTATGACGGTGATGAGGCACGCGTTTAGGTTTTACGGCGTAGCGCTTGTTAGATGTAGCTGAAGATGATAGTTGCTGGCCCGATCTGCACATCGATGCGAAATGATGAAACCGTTTACAAGAGAAACATTCCTTGTTGAAGGCCGGACACTTCGACCGTCACCCACATGTGGCCATTCTCCTCCACAATTACGGCATTGAGAAAATGCTTGACTACCTTTCGAACTCCTAACTTGTTAACCGCAGGTTCATCCATGCGCTGTGTATGTGAAGTGACAAGTTGTTCTGTACGCGCATACTGCAAAAGTTGTGATAATGTCATGGACGGGTTACTTAAGCCCTTCTGTCGGACTTTCTAAGATTTACATCCCATAATCAATTGTGATTTTATCTCTGATTCCAAGTCATAAAAGCTGCACAATTTACCAATATCTTGAAGCTCTCTATAAAATCCGTCAATGTCCTCTCCTTTCTGCGTAGCGTGTCGAAATGAAACTTTATTCAATTCAACGTTGATGGAAGGTGAAAAATAGTCAGTGATAGCATCAACACATTTCTTAAATTCGTCTTCTCCTTCGCCGAGGGTTAGTTGAAATGTGCTGAAAGATTCGACGATGTCATTTAACTCGTCGCCGGCGAAAGATAGCATGAGTGCCTTCTTCTTTTTCGGACTTGTTATACCATAACCAACAAATACATTGTTTTTCAATCTGTTTATCCATTTTCTAATTTTCAATTTCTAATGGCAAGGCCTTCTGACTTACAGTAAATTCATGATAAGTCGGTATCTGTATAGATGGGCTCGCCATTGTGACTGTTCAACGCATGGTATATTGACTTACACTGCGCTCATTCAATTTCGCTATAGTCAATGTTTATATGTATTCTTACTTGTTACTTTCCTCCCTTGTGAGACTGTTCCATCCTTGTCGCCAGATATGGTATGATAACAACAATTTGTATAAAAGATTAAAATATTTATTACAGAATTAAAAGTCCATGTCTCACATGCCATGTCGCATACCCACTTCCCGCTTCACACTCATGATCTCTGACCTACACCACGTGCCTTATTACATCATTACATCACAGTGTGTAGGTCCTGTCGGATAATCTTGCTTGCAGTTTTAACAACGTTGGTTAGTTTATTTCTTTCCTTCCCAGTTGTTTCGCTGTACCATATTATAATTCCGGACGCCAGGACGCTTTCAATTACACACCTGACCTGTAAAATTAACTAAGATAGGAACGCTATTAGTAAAAATTCTCAATGATCTTAAAAATACAGTCTTGGACGTGTCTTCTTTACACCCTTCGCGGTGTTATCTTTCCAATTCAATTTACTATTCAGGGCCCGGTTGCACCAACCGGTCGTAAGTGAGGCGTAGCAGTTACGCCGGCGTAAACCGGGCGCAAAATGCTACGCCCGAGAAAAGCCAGTTGCACCAAACTGGAATAGTGTTTACGTCGGTCTTAACTTAGTCGTAAATTTACGCCTGCTAGCTAGGTGGAGTAAGCCGGTCGTAGCTCGTTTTCCACTATGGCTAGGCTGGCACAGAGAGTTTGATGACAATTATCGTAGTAAACGTAGATTATGTGGGTTGTTATTTGTTTGTTTCACAAAACTTCCGTCTGTATAGCTTGGTTTAAAAAAAAAAAACTAATTATATATGTAACCGAGTGTTTTTGTATTTTATAGCATGGCAACAAAGTTGATTAGTTAACGTTTATTCAATTCAATTATGGCATATAAAGTCATATGTAATAAAATGACATATAAAATGAAAAAGTACAAAGAGTATATTTAATAAGGCCTATTTCATAAAGCTACATATACATACTGAAACTGAACATGAGACAAATATCGGTATCATAAGACAACTACTAGTACTTACGCTGTAACAACAAGTATTCTCTTATATAATGTTATCTTTTATAATGAATAACTCTGAATATGATACATTATAAGTAAATACTAACCCTGACAGACAAATTAGGAAAAAAGCCTAGAACACACAACACACGTCTCTCTTCGTCTCTCCACACACAGTGCGTCACACACCGCGTGACTTCCGGAGTTACCGGAAGTTACATATATTCATGAGTGTCTTATCACTTGTCATATTCTCCCCTCCTTATTGTTTTGTCGTCCCAGACAAAATGATTGTTACAGTAATTACTTATAAAAAGTTTGCATAAGCTTGTCTTAAACTATATATACCATAATCAAAACAACAATAAACCATTATATATAATAACTACTATTTACATGACACCAGTATCTCACTCAATTATAACTATTCCTTACTCTCTTTAATCAAATACTTAAACCAAAGCTTACATCATTTAAGTTATCAGAGACATCCAATGTACATTAACATAGTAAGTATAATGCATCTTACAAGAACTCTCTCTCTACTTAAACCTTAGCCTACACAACAAACTTGACCCTCCTCATACTGGAGTCTTATACTTAAATACACTTAAACTATTAACTAAGTAATCACTATCCTAATACTGGAGTATTATTACTTTGTAAAAAATAACTACAACTATACCAGCTTAGGTGTCCTGAAAAATACCTAAGCATAATTACACATGTACTTAAGTTTTTCTCAACATTAATACAGGTAGTAAAAACAATTTTTGAGTCTCTACTAAATCCTGTAATGAATCAGATCCTTCTGATTTTTATTCTCAGTACCCTGAAAATATAACTGTCCACCAGTCTGAGTAGATATTGTTTTACACTCTACAGATTGCTCCACACAAACACTTTTAGGCAATTTATTGATATTTGAATGCTTTCTTGCTGTTCTTCGCGTACTTCTCCTTAATACAGCTATTTCATTACGAAGCTGATCCAATGACATGTTACTTAAATCCATTTCAGCATTTTGGTCACATTCCTGTACATTTGGTTCAGGATTTGATTTCCTTAACACATGAACTTCATATTCCTCATTTTCATCACTTTCATCAGAATCTGAATCATTTTTGTTCACACGTTGCACATTTTGACATGACTGACCAGTCTCAACTTCACTGCTTTCCTCCCTCTGGACCCTATCTAAGACTAACTCACGAGCATCCATCAATGCGTCACGGTGAATTGTTCTCTCAGGCCCTGTTCCATTGACACGTTTCACTTTGTACACTCTTCCCTCAGTATCCACACAGTCTACAACAATACATGGCTCTGCTTCCCACTTGTCTTGAATTTTATTCCTTCCCATAATATGGACATTTTTCATAAAAACCTGGCTTCCAATCACCAAAGGTCTGCTATTTGCTTTCACTTTGCTTCTTTCATGGCGTTTAGTAGCTTCATTTTCTGTATATTTCAAAGCTGTTCGGTATGCTTCCCGCAGGCGTTTCTGGTGACCATGGTAAAAATCCAGTCATTCACTTCTTCCCCTGCTGTCTTCCCTCCTGGAATACTTGATTTTAAAAGAAAATCAATTGGCAATCTTGGCTCTCTCCCGAACATTAAAAATAGGGAGAATACTTCGTAGTTGTATGAGGGGTACAGTTATATGAGTATACTAATTCTGGTAAATACTCTGGCCAACGTTTTTTCTGTTCTTGTTGTAGAGTTCTTAAACGGTCGTGTAATGTTCTATTAAAGCGCTCAGCATGAGAATTTCCCTGAGGATGATACGGTGTTGTTCTAACATCGTGAAATCTATAGCTAACACTTCTAAGGGACGCTTTGCAATTATTGAACCCAAAGACGTTTTCACACTCTTTCCTTTGGCAACTACACGACGCTGACAATTATCACAATAGTCTTTCACTTCTTTTCCCATGCAAGGCCAAAAACAACGAGATTCCAATATTTGTAAAGTTTATCACTCGACTGATGACCCATATTATCATGTACTGCTTTCAAAACAACAGTTTTTAAAAATTCTGGTAACAAAACTTGACATGCAACTACATTGTTATGCACCTAGGTTCTATATAATATTCCATTCACTTCTTTCAATCTACTCCAGTCTCTGAGAATTCTGTTCACTTTCTTAGTTTCTTTACGCATCTGTCGAACAGTGGACTTTCCATGTCTCCAATATTTGAGTACTCTGCCAATCGTGTTGTCGGTTTCCTGGTATTTCTTCATATCTTCACAATCAATTGCAGGAAAAGTACTAGTGGTTGAATGGTTTTCTTGAATCCTTATGTCTTTATCTATACTGACAGTCTGTGCAATCAGTTTTCGTGGAAGTAAAGTACCATAATATCTAAAAATTGCATTTTCAGCTTGCTGATTCCACTGCACTTCTTCAAACCGAACAGAATGAGGTTCTGCGTCTGTAATATCTTTTCTACNACTGCTTTCCTCCCTCTGGACCCTATCTAAGACTAACTCACGAGCATCCATCAATGCGTCACGGTGAATTGTTCTCTCAGGCCCTGTTCCATTGACACGTTTCACTTTGTACACTCTTCCCTCAGTATCCACACAGTCTACAACAATACATGGCTCTGCTTCCCACTTGTCTTGAATTTTATTCCTTCCCATAATATGGACATTTTTCATAAAAACCTGGCTTCCAATCACCAAAGGTCTGCTATTTGCTTTCACTTTGCTTCTTTCATGGCGTTTAGTAGCTTCATTTTCTGTATATTTCAAAGCTGTTCGGTATGCTTCCCGCAGGCGTTTCTGGTGACCATGGTAAAAATCCAGTCATTCACTTCTTCCCCTGCTGTCTTCCCTCCTGGAATACTTGATTTTAAAAGAAAATCAATTGGCAATCTTGGCTCTCTCCCGAACATTAAAAATAGGGAGAATACTTCGTAGTTGTATGAGGGGTACAGTTATATGAGTATACTAATTCTGGTAAATACTCTGGCCAACGTTTTTTCTGTTCTTGTTGTAGAGTTCTTAAACGGTCGTGTAATGTTCTATTAAAGCGCTCAGCATGAGAATTTCCCTGAGGATGATACGGTGTTGTTCTAACATCGTGAAATCTATAGCTAACACTTCTAAGGGACGCTTTGCAATTATTGAACCCAAAGACGTTTTCACACTCTTTCCTTTGGCAACTACACGACGCTGACAATTATCACAATAGTCTTTCACTTCTTTTCCCATGCAAGGCCAAAAACAACGAGATTCCAATATTTGTAAAGTTTATCACTCGACTGATGACCCATATTATCATGTACTGCTTTCAAAACAACAGTTTTTAAAAATTCTGGTAACAAAACTTGACATGCAACTACATTGTTATGCACCTAGGTTCTATATAATATTCCATTCACTTCTTTCAATCTACTCCAGTCTCTGAGAATTCTGTTCACTTTCTTAGTTTCTTTACGCATCTGTCGAACAGTGGACTTTCCATGTCTCCAATATTTGAGTACTCTGCCAATCGTGTTGTCGGTTTCCTGGTATTTCTTCATATCTTCACAATCAATTGCAGGAAAAGTACTAGTGGTTGAATGGTTTTCTTGAATCATTATGTCTTTATCTATACTGACAGTCTGTGCAATCAGTTTTCGTGGAAGTAAAGTACCATAATATCTAAAAATTGCATTTTCAGCTTGCTGATTCCACTGCACTTCTTCAAACCGAACAGAATGAGGTTCTGCGTCTGTAATATCTTTTCTACTCAATGCATCTGCTACCACGTTGGTTTTTCCTGATCTGTACTTTACCTGTAATCTAAAATTGGCTAGCTCGGCAACCCATCTTGTCTCTGTTGCTCCAAGTTTTGCGGATGACTGTACATATGCAAGTGGATTGTTATATGTATATACAACACAGTTTGCACCAATTAGATAGTCTCTGAATTTCTTTGTAACAGCCCACTTCAAAGCACACAGTTCTAGCTTCATAGCTCCATAACTCACACTTTTCTCAGCTGGACGTAAGGATCTACTCGCATAACTAATTACAACAATTTTTCCATTTTGTTCTTGAGATAGTACAGCTCCAAGACCCATACCGTTAGCATCTATTTCTAGTATATATGGTTTTGTAAAGTCTGGATAACCCAGCAGTGGCGCATGAGTTAATGCATGTTTCAGTTTCTGAAATGATTCCATCCACTGTGAATCCCATTTCCAAGCAGTAGTAGACTTCACGATCTTGCTTGATTTCTGTGATAATTTTGTTCCTCCAGTGAATTTATGCAACGGCCCGGCGATTTTAGCAAAGTTTGGAACAAATCGTCTGTAATAGCTGCACACACCAAGGAACTGTGACAGTTGCTTCTCATTTTTTGGAGTGGTCCAGTTTTTTATTGCGGATATTTTACTGGGATCTGGTTCCACACCTTCTCCTGACACAATATGACCCAAGTAACGTAACTTCTTATGTAACAGCTGACACTTGCTAGGCTTGACCTTGAGGTTTTCTTCTTGTAGCCTTTGTAAAACTATCTCAAGTCTCTCTAATGTTTCTTCTACTGTAGACCCAAACACTAAAATATCATCAAGATATATCAGCACACTTTTAAAATTTATGTCACCAAACAATTGATCCATCAATCGCATGAAAGTCGCTGGTGCTCCACAAACACCAAAACTCATTCGAGTAAACTCAAAAAGACCACCTGTCCCTGACCTAAATGCTGTTTTGGGAATATCATTTTCATATATTGGTACCTGGTAATACCCATGAGCTAAATCAAGAGAACAGTAATATTTTGAACCACGTAATACATCTAAAGCCTCTTCAATTCTCGAGGGTATGCATCATGATGTGTTTTTGCATTAAGTTCCCTATAATCAACACACATTCGAAGTTCACCTGTTTTCTTACGTACCAATACAATTGGAGCAGCATAAGGACTATATGAGTCTCTGATAATACCTCTTTCCTTCCATTGCTTCAAATACTGTCTCAATTCTTCCCAGTGCTGAGGAGGAACTCTTCTATGTGGAATACGGACTGGTACATCATCTTTGGTTCTTATGTAATGTTTCACTTTCCGGCATAAACCAATGTCATCATCATTCTTGCTAAAAACAGTATCATATTTTACAATTAAGTCAATCAGCAGTCTTTTACTTTTTTCATCAAGTGTCATACCAACATCCATTTTCTGTAATAACTGCTCTGCAGTGGCCTTGGCATTCTGAGTTGACACATCACACATGTCAGATTGAACAACTAAATTGTCACCTACAGCATCAAAGCAATTTATGGGTTGTATCTTAGCTATCTGTGTACGAGGTTTCAAATAAATATCTGCATCACTGGTATTTGCTATTGGGCATGGTACAATTCCTTCTTGATTAACAGCTACACAAGTTGTGCCAATCATTATACCACGAGGCAAAGTTAGACTTTCCATTTCTTCTATAACAGCATAATAAAAATGACCATTACCTGCTTGGCTAACAGTTGCTGGTATCACTTGGACTGAACTTGCTGGTATACAGGCCTACCCAACTACCAGACTCGGTACCTAAGGATCCTGAATTAACCGGTATATCGGGCCACACTGCCCGTTTTCAAGGTGTGTGACAGATCGCATTTCGGAGTATCAGCTATAACACCGACAGGATGAGCCCTTGCATGCTNTCGTGTTGTCGGTTTCCTGGTATTTCTTCATATCTTCACTATCAATTGCAGGAAAAGTACTAGTGGATAAATGATTTTCTTGAATCCTTATGTCTTTATCTATACTGGCAGTCTGTGCAATCAGTTTTCGTGGAAGTAAAGTACCATAATGTCTAAAAAATGCATTTTCAGCTTGCTCATTCCACTGTACTTCTTCAAACCGCACAGAATGAGGTTCTGCGTCTGTAACATCTTTTCTACTCAATGCATCTGCTACCACGTTGGTTTTTCCTGATCTGTACTTTATCTGTAATCTAAAATTGGCTAGCTCGGCAACCCATCTTGCCTCTGTTGCTCCAAGTTTTGCAGATGACTGTACATATGCAAGTGGATTATTATCTGTATATACAACACAGTTTGCACCAATTAGATAGTCTCTGAATTTCTCTGTAACAGCCCACTTCAAAGCACACAGTTCTAGCTTCATAGCACCATAACTCCCACTTTTCTCAGCTGGACGTAAGGATCTACTCGCATAACTAATTACAACAATTTTTCCATTTTGTTCTTGAGATAGTACAGCTCCAAGACCCATACCGCTAGCATCTATTTCTAGTATATATGGTTTTGTAAAGTCTGGATACCCCAGCAGTGGCGCATGAGTTAATGCATGTTTCAGTTTCTGAAATGATTCCACACACTGTGAATCCCATTTCCAAGCAGTAGTAGACTTCACAATCTTGCTTGATTTCTGTGATGATTTTGTTCCTCCAGTAAGTTTATGCAATGGCCCGGCGATTTTAGCAAAGTTTGGAACAAATCGTCTGTAATAGCTGCACACACCAAGGAACTGTGACAGTTGTTTCTAATTTTTTGGAGTGTTCCAGTTTTTTATTGCGGATATTTTACTAGGATCTGGTTCCACACCTTCTCCTGACACAATATGACCCAAGTAACGTAACTTCTTATGTAACAGTTGACACTAGCTAGGCTTGACCTTGAGGTTCTCTTCCTGTAACCTTTGTAAAACTATCTCAAGTCTCTCTAATGTTTCTTCTACTGTAGACCCAAACACTAAAATATCATCAAGATATATCAGTACACTTTTAAAATTTTTGTCACCAAACAATTGATCCATCAATCGCATGAAAGTCGCTGGTGCTCCACAAAGACCAAAACTCATTCGAGTAAACTCAAAAAGACCACCTGTCCCTGACCTAAATGCTGTTTTTGGAATATCATTTTCATTTATTGGTACCTGGTAATACCCATGAGCTAAATCAAGAGAACAGTAATATTTTGAACCACGTAATACATCTAAAGCCTCTTCAATTCTCGGCAGAGGGTATGCATCATGATGTGTTTTTGCATTAAGTTCCCTATAATCAACACACATTCGAAGTTCACCTGTTTTCTTACGTACCAATACAATTGGAGCAGCATAAGGACTATGCGAGTCTCTGATAATACCTCTTTCCTTCCATTGCTTCAAATACTGTCTCAATTCTTCCCAGTGCTGAGGAGGAACTCTTCTATGTGGAATACGGACTGGTACATCATCTTTGGTTCTTATGTAATGTTTCACTTTCCGGCATAAACCAATGTCATCATCATTCTTGCTAAAAACAGTATCATATTTTACAATTAAGTCAATCAACAGTCTTTTACTTTTCTCATCAAGTGTCATACCAACATCCATTTTCTGTAACAACTGCTCTGCAGTGGCCTTGGCATTTGGAGTTGACACATCACACATCTCAGATTGAACAACTAAATTGTCACCTACAGCATCAAAGCGATTTATGGGTTGTATCTTAGCTATCTGTGTACGAGGTTTCAAATAAATATCTGCATCACTGGTATTTGCTATTGGGCATGGTATAATTCCTTCTTGATTAACAGCTACACAGGTTGTGCCAATCATTATACCACGAGGCAAAGTTAGACTTTCCATTTCTTCTATAACAGCATAATAAAACTGACCATTACCTGCTTGGCTTACAGTTGCTGGTACCACTTGGACTGAACTTGCTGGTATAAGTATGGGTTGATTCCCTGCAATCTTGACTTTACTTTCTTGTAAACGGTTTGTGTACGCCACATTTTCTTCATAAAGTGACAGCACTGCTACCCATTCGTCTGAGTGATTCTTCAAAATAGACTTGTAGCCTTCTCCAAAGTACTGTTTAACATGGCGGAAGACATTAGATCCAATTACCCCAGGCACCTGTATTTTCCGTTTCTCCACAGGAGTATCAGTAGGATCTTTAACTACAAGGAAACCTACATTGGGAATAACATGATTATTGATCTGCAAATCAGTTTCAATGTATCCAAGGTATGGTATATCAGCACCTTGTGTACTAGAAATGTTTATCAAACTTGAAACGTCAATCAAATGTACACTGGGTAAGTTTTCTCTGTACCATCTTTCTGTGACTGTTGATACTTGCGCTCCCGTGTCCAATAAACACTGAATACTGCAGCCATTAATGCTAACCACAGTTTCTGGACATTTTCCAACTATCTTAGTTAAAAACCCACTTAAAAATCCTGATTTTGTGGACAGTTTCTAAGTAAATGTTCTTCTGAACCACACTTAAAACATTTCCTCACCTCAGATTGTCTACCATATCGGTTGCTATGTCGACCTCTACCTCTAATTTGACCTCTACCTCTTACTTCTCTTTTCATGTCACGCTGACCTTGNTTGTGTTGTCGGTTTCCTGGTATTTCTTCATATCTTCACTATCAATTGCAGGAAAAGTACTAGTGGATAAATGGTTTTCTTGAATCCTTGTCTTTATCTATACTGGCAGTCTGTGCAATCAGCTTTCGTGGAAGTAAAGTACCATGTCTAAAAAATGAATTTTCAGCTTGCTCATTCCACTGTACTTCTTCAAACCGAACAGAATGAGGTTCTGCGTCTGTAATATCTTTTCTACTCAATGCATCTGCTACCACGTTGGTTTTTCCTGATCTATACTTTATCTGTAATCTAAAATTGGCTAGCTCGGCAACCCATCTTGTCTCTGTTGCTCCAAGTTTTGCGGATGACTGTATATATGCAAGTGGATTATTATCTGTATACACAATACAGTTTGCACCAATTAGATAGTCTCTGAATTTCTCTGTAACAGCCCACTTCAAAGCACACAGTTCTAGCTTCATAGCACCATAACTCCCACTTTTCTCAGCTGGACGTAAGGATCTACTCGCATAACTAATTACAACAATTTTTCCATTTTGTTCTTGAGATAGTACAGCTCCAAGACCCATACCGCTAGCATCTATTTCTAGTATATATGGTTTTGTAAAGTCTGGATACCCCAGCAGTGGCGCATGAGTTAATGCATGTTTCAGTTTCTGAAATGATTCCACACACTGTGAATCCCATTTCCAAGCAGTAGTAGACTTCACAATCTTGCTTGATTTCTGTGATGATTTTGTTCCTCCAGTAAGTTTATGCAATGGCCCGGCGATTTTAGCAAAGTTTGGAACAAATCGTCTGTAATAGCTGCACACACCAAGGAACTGTGACAGTTGTTTCTCATTTTTTGGAGTGTTCCAGTTTTTTATTGCGGATATTTTACTAGGATCTGGTTCCACACCTTATCCTGACACAATATGACCCAAGTAACGTAACTTCTTATGTAACAGTTGACATTTGCTAGGCTTGACCTTGAGGTTCTCTTCCTGTAACCTTTGTAAAACTATCTCAAGTCTCTCTAATGTTTCTTCTACTGTAGACCCAAACACTAAAATATCATCAAGATATATCAGTACACTTTTAAAATTTATGTCACCAAACAATTGATCCATCAATCGCATGAAAGTCGCTGGTGCTCCACAAAGACCAAAACTCATTCGAGTAAACTCAAAAAGACCACCTGTCCCTGACCTAAATGCTGTTTTTGGAATATCATTTTCATTTATTGGTACCTGGTAATACCCATGAGCTAAATCAAGAGAACAGTAATATTTTGAACCACGTAATACATCTAAAGCCTCTTCAATTCTTGGCAGAGGGTATGCATCATGATGTGTTTTTGCATTAAGTTCTCTATAATCAACACACATTCGAAGTTCACCTGTTTTCTTACGTACCAATACAATTGGAGCAGCATAAGGACTATGCGAGTCTCTGATAATACCTCTTTCCTTCCATTGCTTCAAATACTGTCTCAATTCTTCCCAGTGCTGAGGAGGAACTCTTCTATGTGGAATACGGACTGGTACATCATCTTTGGTTCTTATGTAATGTTTCACTTTCCGGCATAAACCAATGTCATCATCATTATTGCTAAAAACAGTATCATATTTAACAATTAAGTCAATCAACAGTCTTTTACTTTTCTCATCAAGTGTCATACCAACATCCATTTTCTGTAACAACTGCTCTGCAGTGGCCTTGGCATTTGGAGTTGACACATCACACATCTCAGATTGAACAACTAAATTGTCACCTACAGCATCAAAGCGATTTATGGGTTGTATCTTAGCTATCTGTGTACGAGGTTTCAAATAAATATCTGCATCACTGGTATTTGCTATTGGGCATGGTACAATTCCTTCTTGATTAACAGCTACACAGGTTGTGCCAATCATTATACCACGAGGCAAAGTTAGACTTTCCATTTCTTCTATAACAGCATAATAAAACTGACCATTACCTGCTTGGCTTACAGTTGCTGGTACCACTTGGACTGAACTTGCTGGTATAAGTATGGGTTGATTCCCTGCAATCTTGACTTTACTTTCTTGTAAACGGTTTGTGTACGCCACATTTTCTTCATAAACGTGACAGCACTGCTACCCATTCGTCTGAGTGATTCTTCAAAATAGACTTGTAGCCTTCTCCAAAGTACTGTTTAACATGGCGGAAGACATTAGATCCAATTACCCCAGGCACCTGTATTTTCCGTTTCTCCACAGGAGTATCAGTAGGATCTTTAACTACAAGGAAACCTACATTGGGAATAACATGATTATTGATCTGTAAATCAGTTTCAATGTATCCAAGGTATGGTATATCAGCACCTTGTGTACTAGAAATGTTAATCAAACTTGAAACGTCAATCAAATGTACACTGGGTAAGTTTTCTTTGTACCATCTTTCTGTGACTGTTGATACTTGCGCTCCCGTGTCCAATAAACACTGAATACTACATCCATTGATGCTAACCACAGTTTCTGGACATTTTCCAACTATCTTTGTTAAAAACCCATTTAAAAATCCTGATTTTGTGGACAGTTTCTAAGTAAATGTTCTTCTGAACCACACTTAAAACATTTCCTCACCTCAGATTGTCTACCATATCGGTTGCTATGTCGACCTCTACCTCTACTTTGACCTCTACCTCTTACTTCTCTTATCATGTCACGCTGACCTCGAAATTGTCCTCTCATTAACTCATTTATTTGTTGCTGTTGTTGCAAAATTTGTTTAGATTGCTGAGCTATTTGTTTACTTTGTTCTTGGACTAATTTTAAAATTTCATCATTTTGTACAGCAGACTCTTGGAGAGTACCTGTTTCTTTCTGATTCTGATCACTCCTACCGATCCAGTCAATAGCTCTATCTCTAAGGTCAAAAAATGACAATCTTGGTTGTTCTAAATTTAGTCTTCTCAACTCTCTTTTCAAACTGTTATCTCTAACACATTCCGCTAATCTACCTTTCAGTGTATTATCTCTGTCAACCAAGAATTCTTCCCTGATAACACAAATTTCATCAAAAAGTTCAACCAATTTTAGTGAACATGAGAGCAGATCTTCTTTACTACCTTGTTTGTACTCATAAAAACGTTGCTGAAGAACAGGCAGTATGTCACCATCCCCGAAAACTTTTATTAAAATTTCAAAAATTTTCTCTGGGTTTGTGCTAATTTCTATCCCTCTACCAATGATTTCTTTTCTAGCTTTACCAGCTAAATTACTAACAATGAAAGCGGCAGCTTCTTCCCTATCTTTAAATTTTCTGGTATTGAGGTGAGCTTTTATATCTTGCACCCATTCCTTAATTTCTACATCATCAGGAGATGAAGGCTTATCTTTAAAACGTGCTATTCTTCTTGAAGAGGAGATATACTGGTAACATGATTGATCAGTAAAACCTTCAGATCTTAACTCTTCTTTAATTTCTGACTTTAGTTTTTCTTTACTCTCTGCCATTTTTATTCAACCCAACTAACAACATGCAATATTCTAACTCAGTTGACTGATGTAATGTTAAACTAAACTAAACAAAACTAAACTATAACATATAATACTACTACAACTGATAAACAATAAGAATATATACAATATTTACAATATATTTATTCACTGTAATGCACTGCAAAATGTATGGTATGAGATTACTCTGGCTCCACAGATCATTGGTCTTGCGCCGACACCATGAAGATTTACTGAGGAAGTCACTGGCCCTAGCCCTGCGTTGACACGACGAATTTCACTGATCCTGTACTATGTCCACACACGCAGATCACTGGCCCTGGTTCACTGGCTCAAGGAAATCATGCACTGGTCCTGCGCCGACACCATGGAGTTCACTTGCCCTGTACTGAATTCACATAGATCACTGGCTCTGATTCACTGGCTCAAGGACATCACTAACCCAGAAATGGATTCACACATGACACTGGCTCTGGTTCACTGGCCCAAGGAAATCATTAGCCCAGAACAGTATTCACACAGGTCACTGGCTCTGGTTCCCTGGCTCAATTACATCACTAGCCCTGAACAGGATTCACACAGGTCACTGGCTCTGGTTCACTGGCTCAAGGAAGGGCGGGGTGGGCTAACTACTTGTATGCCTTATATATGCCATGTGCCACACTATCTTACCCTGCTCGCAGCGCCAAATGTAACCGAGTGTTTCTTGTATTTTATAGCATGGCAACAAAGTTGATTGGTTTTCCAAAAATTAACGTTTATTCAATTCAATTATGGCATATAGAGTCATATGTAATAAAATGACATACAAAATGGCATATATAAGGCCCCCTGAAAAAGGTACAAAGAGAATATTTTAATAAGGCCTATTATAAAGTTACATACATACATACTGAAATACTGACATATTGAATGTGAGACAAATATCGGCATCTTTTATAATGAATAACTATGAATGAATATAATACTTTATAAGTAAATACCTGTACTAACCCTGATAACACTGAAAAAGCCTAGAGCACACAACACACGTGTCTCTTCGTCTCTCCACACACACAGTGAATGAATATTAAGGTCAAATTCACCGCGTGACTTCCGGAGTTACCGGAAGTTACGTATATTCATGAGTATCTTATCACTTGTCACAATAATAATAATAGATAGATAGATAGATAGATAACAAATAAAACAAATAAAAAATGATAACAAAGTTTTATGACAAAAGTTTCACAGGTACCTTTGCTAGTCGACCATGAAATTGTATTACTATCCAACGTGTAGAAATTTCGCGCAGCCTTTGGAATTAGAATCGCCTAGGCTACTATCTATTTCATGAAAGTTATTCGGCTTCAGTTCTTATTCAAAATTTTGTGTGCAGGTTGTACTGGTACATGCTTGGCGCCAACAGTTACGTCAAAACCATCCCGGTGAACATTGTGCAAACTTAAAACTTCTTCACTAATCACTCTTTGTAAAGATAAGATAGATTAACTATCCGCGGTACATTTTTCTCTTTTAGTATAATTTTTTCTTAAACACCTGTTTTGGTTGACTCCTCAAAAAGAGTTCACTAAAAAGCCTAACAAATTAGACATTTTTCCCATAATTTCATCATTTCTTTGAATTATTTCTTCATTTCTTACAGGATGGTACTCGATATGACACACTATGGGATAAATCTCCATACGGGCAACATGGCGGGGAACATCTACCTGAACTTTTTACTCTACTCTCTCGTGGATTTCCCCGGATACGCCCTGTGTTTTACCATAGACAGATTTGGTCGGAAGAAGATTTACACGCTGTGTTTAGTCACGGGCGGCCTGGCATGCCTTTCAACACTCTTCGTACATCTCTATGGAGAGGAAGGTAAAAATAATAAAAAAGGGAACATTTGAGACACGTTGGTGATAAATAAATTTTACATTAAAAACGCGCCTATAAATATCAAGCATGAAGTATAAAAAATAAAAGAAGTGTCCAAGCTTTCCGTATTCTGATTGCACACAAGTCGAAAGCTCGGGGTCTTTTTATCTACCATTTTTTATCTTTAAAAGATGCGTTCTTTATGTAATTTACGGATTTCTTATTCAAGATCTATATAAGATCGATGTGATTATGATGAATCTTCAAAGTCACGCACGCATTTTGTGTAATATTTATTTTATGTTTATTTTCCGTTACTGTTGCTTTCTTGTCATAACGTAGGGTTCTGCAGTATAAACATCAACAATAATGGGGCAGATCCGAATATTGCAATTATAACGAAAAAAATATGCGCGTCACTGGTGCAATTCAAATGTTCATTTTAAAGTGGACGTTATCTATCATGTAAAATCGATGTCGTCATTATTTTATGATTTTTGTGATTCTCCATCGACCTCCTATCCTAGACAAAACCCTGTATAATTAAAGTTTTTTTTTATATTTTTTTCCATAGAAACTAATGTATGTCGGTGTGATAGATTTACATTATATCGGATGGATAAAAAAACGCAACGAATTTTAAAATGTAATAGTTAATAAATAAATAAATGAATAAATATTCACTATAATTATTAAAAAATCAACAATCCAATTGTTACATCCGTCCATGGTCTTAATCCTGAAGTTTCTTTTCCGTTCTTTTACATGTATTTCGATTTTTTTTTTTTTTTTTTTTTTTATTGACTTGTTCAATTTTTTCCAGATGCTACTTATTCTTACTACGTCAAAATGGCGCTCTCTACAGTCGGGAAATTAGGAATCGCGGCAGCTTACGGAATCAGTTACATATGGGGTGTTGAACTGTTCCCCACTGTGGTCCGTAACTTCAGTTTAGGTCTAGGGTCGGTGGCTTCCTGCGCGGGGGCTATTCTTACACCAATAGTTGTCGTAAGTATTACTGTTAATGAGAAAATTACTGTCCCTTGTTAAGGGAGGGGTGTTTGATTTCCCTAGAACTTCGATACTTTGCTCCGAAACGTACGACTATTTCTAACTTTAAAAAAACATGAAAATTTGTTCACGTGTAGAAAACTGAAGAAATGGTGTGAGTATTGAATTACATTAAAAATTACATTAAAATTACATTAAAAATGTAATTAAAGAAGAGAAAAATGTCCAACCTTTAGCGCATAGGCCTATAATAAAGAATAGACGAATTAATAATATTGCTAATTATGATAGTAATTAAATATGATAATAAAATAATGATGAATATTGGTACATGATTAAAAACGTGAATGAATATAATTTAAAAATAAATACATGAATAAGATTTAAAATAAATAGATAGATACAATGTACAAAATGCTGAATTCGAATTTAACATATACTAAAATTTTAAAATTCAGAGAGAAGTCAAGGCAGACAGTATAGGAGAGGACACTCTGCCCCTGGTGATATTCGGAGTGGCTGCCATATTTGGAGCTATATGTACGATACCCTTGCCAGAAACGACGAACCGAGACTTACCCGAAACTATAGAAGACGCGGAGAATTTTCAAAGGTACACTTTCCGATTATTATTATTATTATTATTATTATTATTATTATTGTTGTTGTTGTTGTTGTTGTTGTTGTTGTAATGTAAACCAAACGCGTCTTTGAAAATTGGCTAACTATTTAAATGACTAAAATTAACTAATTTTAAAATGACTAACCAAATATTTATAATGTGGAAAAATATCAACACAGAAGCAATGTACATGTACATGTATGTCTTTCCGAGTAAAAATGTTTTAAAAATTGAGGGAAAAATCCATTGTACATGTATACAAGGCATGACTAGATTTTGACCACAAGATCTGCACATAGCAGAGTTTGAGAACGTTTAACTGATTAAAAGTCTATTTGTTCGTGCTTGTTTGCGCCCTCACTTATACAAGACCGTGTCCGTGCAAGAGCAGATGGGGGGGA
>NW_019775511.1:85852-129074 GCF_001039355.2 Lingula anatina
TAACCAGTGACACGCAGTTGAAAAATATTTGTTTGTGGAAGGGGGGGGGGGGTGACTTTTTCCAGTTTTGTACAGTCAGAATGATGTTGAGCATGAAAAATGAATTCAAGAGTCTTATTACATTAATTGGCATTAACAAGAAAGATAATAAAAGTTAAGATGTAACATATATCAGTATTTTATTTAAAAAAGGTGGGAAGTTAATTACTTGCAATATGGTAATTCATATAATTTCATAGATGTATAATAAATAAAAAAATCCAATAATGTAAACTGTTATGGAATAGCTATCTTTCTAAATCAATGATAAATTGCAAAAATACCAATCACAGTGCATTATTGCTCCTAGTTATTTATTGCCCTGAGCAAATATTTATCTTCCTTGGGTTAAAAAGTGGATACAAACAGATAACACTGGTGTGGTGAATCAGCATGTACATCCTTTTCTACCACTTGACCCTTGTGACATCCAATAAAACCAGCATAGTAGTATAAGCTCTGTCTGATCTGGGAGTTAAGAAAGGGGGGATATGGGGCATTCTTAACTTATTGTTGATATTTGTTGATTATTATAATTTATGTTCATAAATGTATTTTAATATCATGATTATTATAATTATGCACAGTATAACTGTTGAATATTTAACTAATTAATTCATTTTTTTCTAGACAATTTAGTGCATATACTTTGCAAAAATATTAATGAAATGTGATTGACTTTTTTTAATTTCATTTTCATATTTGTTTGTTAATTTGTTTATTTTAAATTTTCTTGAAATTTAGGTTCAGAGATTACAGGAATGTGTAATGCATTGCACATGTGTCACAGCACACCCATTGATGTGTGCCTATACTGTACTAGTAGTTGGTTTTTGGCAAACATTCAAAATTTGTTGCCCGATTTTCAATAGATCTCATCTTTTATTTTTCAGAGAACCTTGTACTCAACGACCCTGTGTACAAACACAAACCAGTGTGTTTCATGTCTCGCGGGGAAAGATACTCCCTGGGGATGAAGAAGGCGCTGCATGCTGTGAAAAAATTGAAGGAACTCAACCTGACGGACCCTGCTGATCAGTACTATTACAGATCGTGAGTGCTGGCATTTACTTTATATCTCTTTTCCTAGAGATTGGTTAACCCAGGAAACGCAGAAATTTTCTTTGGCCTTGTGTTAAATATGGTATATTCGACTTCCACACAATCCCATTTTTTTCAAAATCATATTGGAATTAATGGTAAAGGATAGTGTGTATGGTTTATTTATTTTTAAAAACATTATTATTGAACATTATTATTATATTTATCTTATCATGTCTAAAAGTTATTTTCAGTGAAAGCAAGTTAATTGATAAAACTAACTTACGATACTAGTATGGTACATGTGACACTTTTATATATTTCATCTATATAAATTCTATCTACTGCTGAAAATGGAAAATATTGAAAAGATGCCAGTCCCAAGCCCCAAATTATATCTGTTTATTAGGACATGACTTCATAGTTATGCTGATATCAACAAGTGACCCAGATAATATTCCAGTGACCGAGATGGAAATCTCTGTGAAATTCCCGTCTAAGGGAGTAGGTCATTGCATATAAGCCTTCTACTGTACATTTTAATTTCTAAAATTCATATAGTAGGCAGTTTAATATATCAAAATAAGTTCAAATTTTGCATGGCCTGATGAAACTGCTTTCATTAACTAAATCTGATATTCTCAAAAGATGTTCAAGGTGACTGTTGAGGTGTGAAGAAATTGACGTTTAACCCCGTGAAAGTCTGCTTTACATCACTTAATTTTCCTCTCAGTTTTTTAATGAAGAATTGTCATCCCTTTAATTATTACATATGCCCACACGTACAGGAGCACACACATACACACACATACATATAAAGATCTGGTTTAATTTTTATATCATTTCAACGCATATGAATCCAGGTTCACAATGCCACACGAGAATTCCCCAATTGCCCTCCAAGACGACATGTTCATTCCCATACTCTCCACACAGACCACCGATGAGCAAAAAGCAAAATGGCTGACACTGGCAAAGAGTCTCCAGATTATTGGCACATATGCACAAACAGAGATGGGACATGGTATATTAACTTATCAGTAGATTCTTTTTAGGCATTTGCATGGTATTTTTGGTAATAAGAGAATTTTTTGTGGGGGGGGGGGGGGTAAGGGAGTTTGCTTTGGACATTGCGCAATATGTACAGGTCTTAATATTATTGGTACTTTCATTTCCAACACTTGCCTCAGTTGCTTTTTACAAGTAACTAACAGGTGCGGTTTAAAATTAGAAAAGGGGCAAGCTTTACTGACATAAAACTCCTGGACCTTGACCATCAAAGGAAAAAAATAAGGAGAGCTAAAAATATTTTAAAAAAAATTTGGAAATCCTGACAGAGCATCGAGCCTTGGCAAATTATTTATTTATTTATTTATTGTGTCAAATAACACGTTTGAAGAAATTGGAGGAGAGGCTTTTTAAGTTTGAAAAACATATATTTAAGCAAGTAGTAACGGGTATGTGATCAGAGAGTCTGAATGGATTTATATAACTAGGTTTTATTTTATTTAAATTCTTAATATTCAACTAAAACTGTTAAGTTGCAGATTGGTATATGACCTGTTTTGATGACTTAAGCCTCTCTTACAACCCGTCGTGCGTGCTTAGAGATCGTGCGTCCTCGGAGTTCTTGTCAGACGTAGCGTTGTCGCAGGATGAAAATTAAATCGCAACAGACGAAGTAGTAAGTACTTTATGAGTAGGTGTGTTGTGCTCTAAACGTGGGGCCCGCAAGTGGTCTGTACGCCTTTTTTTGGAAGTAGGAAGAAGTAAGGAGCACGTACGATCTGTACTTGTGTCGCACACAGTGAGTGAGATAATCATACGTGTATTGCAAGCGAAGCGTACGATTTCAGAAATCGTACTTACGAAGTAAGAGAAACGTAAGAGAAACGTAATAAGCACGGAAGTGGAACGCACGGATAATCAAAATGAAATAAAAGGGAGCACCGAGTCTCTTCATCATTTACTGTTTTAGCTACCAAAATGGCACTTCCAAGAAGGATGCGCCATCGACTTCTACAGCTGCTAATGCTAGAGGAGGCCGAAGATCGTGACGCAATTCTGGCAGTGGTTGCCCGGGATCGCCTGCACTTTTATCGTGCAGGGCACGTGCGTCGTCTTAGTGTGACGCACTTCACAAGTATGGTAGTAGTACTCGCCACGCACTTTGGAAGTAAGATAACCGCACGGAGGAAATGCGCTCACCCCCCTTTTTGTTAACACGTACATTGAAAGCAAGTTGAAAGTACGAGTCTCTTGCGTGGTAAGTACGTCTTCGTGGCAAAATACCCCGGAATTTCTGCATGCTTTTCCTGCGTTACACGCACGCCTAGCGCACTTACTCAGTACTTTTGTCTTGCGTGCTACGAGCGTGCTCCAGGCGTTCTAATTGTCACAGGCAGGTCGTAGCGAAACACTGGCCGGCCAGTTTTCGGGCTGCGTGCTTTGCGTCGTGTTTGCGTCCACCAAAAACAGTACGTTCCACGTGCGTGTATCTTACTACTTGGCCAATTTTTTGCACGCAAACCGCTCGTAGAAGCACGCACGACCGGTTGTAAGAGTAGCTTTAAAGTGATAATAACTCTTCTTTTCAGCCAAAAAATGAATTTTCCTGGAGTAAACAACAATTTTCCCATACTTACCAATGGTTAATGAATCCATTTTTACATTCAAAGTTAGTCCCTGGTTTTTTTCTAAAAAGTTTGGTTTTTTGTTAAAATCTCTTAAGAGATTTTAGCAGAGTATAGCCATCAGTGGAGGTCACGTGGACTAAAGACAAGCTCAGATATCAGAATAATAGCTATAACTGCCGTTTTTGTGGTAAAACAGAATATATTATATTTCTATGAGTTATTCACAATGTTTTTATTGTGAAATATAGATCTCATACGAAGAGTTATTATCCCTTTTAAGTAGCTGTTCTGAATTCCCTTTAATTAAAGACTGATTTTTGACTGAGCAACACCAATTCTGTAGAAGTAGGCTCACAGCAGGTCCTACCTAAAACATTTCATGATAATTTCACCCTTAAGATTTTTTAAAGTAACCTCAGTGCAGTGGCTCTACAGACACTGTTTTTTTCCTTTTTTTACCTCCGCCATGGAAGTTATGTTTTCGCCCCTGTTTGTCTATCTTTCTGTCTGTTTTTCATCAACATAACTCAAAAAGTTATGGACCAATTTAGATGAAATTTTCAGGGTAGGTCAGAAATGGGTTAACTTAGAAGTGATTAGTTTTTGGTGATGATCAGGATCAATAATCAATCAAAAATCAATAATAATAAAAAACCGCTGCCGTGGCGGAGGTCTGCGCTCTCTGAGTGCTCTTCTAGTTTTTTTTTTTTTTTTTTCTGCATTAAGTGACCTCTAAACCCCCGGTTACAAGGCCAACAAGCCATTTCTACCATGATATATACAACCCTGTGGATAACTGTGTTGGGAATCTGCCAGTATTTCATGGTTTGTCAATTAACAACTCGTTAGAAATCTGCATAAAATACCCTCTAGCGTAGGTATGGAGATCAGGGAATTCTCTGAAATTCCGTTTTTCCAGCCAGAAGAGTGTTCTGCAATGTGATGAGAGATCTCTTTAACATTTCAAAGCCATTCGAATGTACTGTATAGTAATGACTTGAATCTTTTTAAATGGGGAAATTTAATCTGACAGGAACATAATTTTGGATTCACTAAAAATTCTATTCTGAATAAATGTTTTGTGATTTCACTGTATGGAATAGAATTATAGGGTAACCTGTTTTAAATTTTGTTGCTGCCACTTAATAGAAATGATATTATTTTCAGAATTTATCACTTAAAAAATAAACAGTATCAGTAAAGCTCACAATTTCCCCCCCTGACAAGGTCAAATCATTACCATGATACTTAAAGCGCATTCGGAAAGGCAAACTAACAGATCGTCAAATCAAATATGGCTGACCCACTTGAATGCATGTTGCATAACCCCTGCAGGGAATCTGATCAGTGTATAATTGGGAATTAAGCAACAGATTTTTAGTGGGTAACCATGTTTTAACCGTGGATCTATTAGTCAGCTGTTCTGAATGTACTATAATTTGTCTTCAGCATCTACCAAGCTCATGAGAATTCCCCCCTTGCCATTCACGAAGGAGTGTCAATCCCCTGTGTGCGCTCTCTAGGCACAGACGAACAGCAACAAACATGGCTGCCAAAGATGGAAAACTATCAAATCATATTCACGTATAATCAGACCGAGATGGGACATGGTACATTCAATGTTTCCGATATTTGTCTTGTGATTTTTATGTGGCGGTTGATTATGGGAGTTTCTTTGATTGCAGTTATAGTTTTAATTCACATTAAAATGATATTTATTGAATAAGGAAACAATAATTGTTTGGGGATTATGGGTTTCAGCATCCAGTTTCAAATTTAAGAAAATTGAAATGGTTTGTTGATGAAAATTGATGCAGACTACTTTTACTGTATCATAAGAAATAAGTCTGGGACATTTGATTTGTTGATGTTAGGCATGCAAAATGAATATGAAATCTTGACTTGATTTCATATATAAAAAAGTGAAAAAGTTGATATATTTATTCTGGGAAAGTTTATTGGAATTCAGTTTTATTGAAATTTGGTATGAGGCATGTGATCATTGACTCAATCAACACTTCCATTAAAAAATATATGGTCTTAAAACAGTCCCTAAGCATCCCTTTTGTGGTCTTTGGTGATATGTTCCCAATATTTAAATTGTTAAAATGCAATTATAATCACAGTATTTCTCATTGAGTTTGTGCTTGTAAATGTTGTGTTTGTCTTACAGCATGCTAGGCTACCGACCCCCCTTAATTGAGAGCTTGTTTTAGCTCTCATGTTTGCTACACCTAAAGCTAAATACATCTAGATTTACTTTTAATGAACCGGGCCATCAAAAATCGATGTCAATATCGAACTAAGAATGCAGGCCGAAAAGTTAAAAAAAGAAATTATTCTTGTTAATGCTTATATACATTGAGGGAAGGAGTGTGCACGTGCTTTCTTATCCACAGAGGTGCAATGCCCCATGAAAGTTCTCCAATAGGCCTTCACACAACTATGTTTATCCCAGCAATTGCAGGACAGGGCAGTGACAAACAGAGGAGAAAATGGCTGCCATTATGTGAAAGTTACAGAATAGTTGGAACCTATGCTCAGACTGAGGTGGGGCATGGTAAGGAAATTGGGAACCCAGTCCCATAAATTGGGATAATTGGTATCAATAGAAAGGCTGGAAAGAATCTGAGATGGCAGTCAGAAACAGGAGTGCTAGTCTAGTATGAATATTGGGATTATTGATGTAAGGGGGTGGTAAGGAAGTTAAAAACTGACATCAATGTAGTCAGGTAAAGGGTATTAGAAATGGAGTTTTACAGGCAGGCTTTTATTGTTTTATACGTAGGATGGAATCAGAGGGCTAAATAACTGGCATTTTATCATTTTCAATTATCATTTCTCTGAGGAGCATTTTGTATGTATTATTGTTGGACCCATTTTGCTTTGTTTGTTATAGATTATAAAAATAAGAAAAGTCAAATTTGAAATGAGGCATGTGATTGGGAGTGGTCTTCTAGAGGATAGCTGTTTAGTTTTTCAGCTTGGTTACCATTTAATGAAGTAAAAGTTTAAAATATTCAGGAAATGAGCCCAAAATAGTCTATATTAATTGGTGGTGTGTGAAATTGATCGCAATGACGGAAAATAATACCCAATAAATAATATAAGTTGTAGACTATAATGTTACCAAATTGCAGCTGATCCCCACCTTTTGTTACATAAATATTAATGTTTATATAATAACAAATACAATATAATCTGTAGACTATAATATAAACAACTTACAGCTGAACCCAACTTTATTTTAAATAAATATGTATGTTTATTTTATTTATTTTTTTTTTTAAATAAAGACTGAGCTTTAAATATACATGCACAAACACTTCGAAATATCAAGCAGGAATCTGTTTTGATGATCAAAAAATGTCTGTAATAATGTTTAGAATATTAACTGCATTATAATGTGTCTGATTTACATTGGCAAAACTTGAACATTAGCAGTCTGTGTTAAGCATTGTTAAGGTGTATAATGGCATTGATATATTCAAAGGGGCCTGTCTGACTTTTCAATGTTTCATGCTGGTATTTTTTATGTAACAACAGCTCTTTTCATTCATGTCACTAACATGATCCCTTGATTATAATTTCATGTCTGGAAAGGTCTATACCTGACTAAGTGAATCAAAAAGCTTACTTATTATTCTGGTCCTTTAGAATACTGTTAGCCTTTGCCAAAAAACTCCTTATGTACTACATTATATATATTCTTTTGGATAACAGATAAATCTCTAGTGTTATGTGACTAAATTATTTGATATTTACACACACCATCTTGCGGATGATGTCATAATTACAATTTTGGGGTATAAATTGAAAAATTGGTTTTTCAAATGTCTCCTTTACCTGAACACCCACGAACACCATTTTAACGCCAATTTAATGACACCATTTAGTATCCTAAAACCATGCCATTATTTTATCTTAAAAGTGTTAGTTCAGATTTTATTATTGATAAAATAAAGTGATGCCTTTGTTTAATAAAGATCTGTAAAGAGGGACTCATGAATCCATAACAAAAACATTTAAATAAAATTGACAATGTGATTGTAGCCCCTACACTTGTGGTCAATTATGTCAACTACACTTCACAAGGCCTTTAAAAGCATTTGTAGTACCTTACAGAAAACTATGTGTTTATATTAAAAAAAAACTTTTACATGCCTGTCACAATAAGAAGTTTAACTATAAGTTTAACTATAAGTATATTTGAAGTGAAAAAAAAACCTTAACTTTTTGTACTAGGACATGGTAAAATAAACACATTTGATAAAGAATTCAAATCATTTTTTTACAGTGTTTTTTTCTTCCCAAAGAAATTGCACTAGTAAAACCTGAGGAGTGAAAAATTCACCTGAGAGCAAAGCCAAAGTTTGCCTCAATGTATTGGAAACATTTGATATGCATTAGTAAAATCATCTTTTCTCCAGTTTTTCGGCTCCCCATGAAAACTCTCCTTTGGCCCTTCAATATGGCATGTTTATTCCAATGCTTATGGCCCAGTGCAGTGAGAAACAGGGAGAAAAATGGCTGCCATTGTGTGAGAATTTGACTGTTATTGGGACCTATGCTCAAACTGAGTTGGGTCATGGTAAGATGAAATTAAGAAAAGCTTCATCTTGCTTTCATTGCACATGTGCATGATTATTGTCAATCAGGAAAGAATTTGATTGCAAAAAAATTGGCAATTTTTCCATAATTTGAGATTTCCCCATTGCTTTATTGGATGTAGTCAATGATATTAAATACAAAACAAATTTAAGCTGAGATTTATAAAAAAATTGTTAATATTTGTGATCACTGGCTGTTGCTTTAAAGAAATGTTTATTTTAATCCTTGTTGTCCCCAAAGACCAAAGGTATGTCGCACATGTACCACAACAAGTAAGAATATGACTGGGTTTGTTTAATATGCCTGTCACAAAAATGTGAAAATATTTTTCATATTTAATTTTTTAATGATTAATAAAGGAAATATAATTAAAAAATGAAAATGTAATAAATAAACTGCTTGCAATGCTTTACATTATATTATCTGCTTACGCAGTGGTTCCTCTGTCACAGGTGCTTTTTCACATAAATTTTGTACTCCAGTACAAACACAAATATGAAAATTATTTAAATTTATTTTCCATGAAGCTTTGTATGCAAAAGCAAGTTCTCTTTGCCTATGCTCTCTCCATTTATGGAGTCTGAAATGCTGCATAACATCCATTCTTTCACTGATCACATGCCTCATATCAAAAATGTCAATATTAGTAAATTTAATTTAAATGCTTGCAAAAATAACTGAAAGACTTTGACTTTTTTGGCAGTTTCCAGTGGAAAAAAATGTTTCACGGAGATGTAGCCTCGCCTTAAACTGACAGCTTGGCTTATCTGTGACTGCTTCTGCTTTTTTGTTCTTTTTTTAATATATATATATATATATATATATATATATATATATATATATATATATATATATAATTTTTTTTTTTGGTATATTGTTTTTTCTTGTTATGGTCATTTTTGGTAGCATTTTGAGGGATGCTGATTTTTTTTTTTTTTTTTTTGGGGGGGGGGAAAGGGGGTTGATAGCTTCTACAGTCCAATTTTAGAAAAAAATATTAAGTTGTCATTTTTGGGGTTGTGTCTATTTTATTTTTCTTAATGGCTGTGAATTATTAAGACCGGTCAGTTTTACCTTGCCAGTGCATAAGATTTTGACTTATATATCAGTAACATTGCTTTATGGTGTGGGAAATAAGCAAAAGTTTTAAGTAGCAGTTATTGAAACCAAAATATAATGTTTATTCAGAAAAACAAAACATAATGTTATTTAAGAATATTTGAATTCACGTATATAATGGTAATGTTTGTCAATGTTTTATAGAATGGGATAAGTTTCAAGTGTGGACAATTTTAATCAAAAGATAATGTAATAATAAAGAAAAACAAAAATGTTATAGTAATGATATGTTATCTCTTTTTATTAATTAATTAATTAATTAATTGGTTTTTAATTGAAAAATTGATTAATTTGCTGATACTTTAATGTGAAATTCTGACCAATTCCAGGCACATTTGTGAGGGGTCTGGAAACTACTGCTACCTATGATCCCCAAACTGAGGAGTTTATTATTAACAGCCCTACTCTGACTTCTACCAAATGGTGGCCTGGAAATTGTAAGATTTGTGATTTTAATTAGTGTGTATTTAGTATGTTGTTGCCAAGAATTATTGTAAGTTTAAAATTAGATGATTTTGAGTGCCTTTTTGAAAAATATACAATTTCAGTTTTTTTTTTTTTTTTTTCAAGTAGCCGAATCACTACTTTTTCATCATGTTTTCACTAAATAGATAAAATTTGGCTGAAACAAGTCAAATCAACCTTGTTTTGTCAAGCCAATTTAAGTCAGTTTAGCATTGACTAATTTGGCGAGTGTTAGCACTACCCAGAATTCAATAACTAATTTTTCAGTCCGTTTTTTTTTTTTTTTTTTTAAGTTTTATGTGCATTCAATTTATTTATTTATTTATTTATTTATTTATCCATACATTCATTCATTCAGTGGGAAAGACCACCAACCATGCTGTAGTCTTGGCCCAGCTGTACACAGGTGGCAAGTGTCATGGTATTCATGCCTTCATTGTCCAGCACAGGGACATGGAAACCCACCAGCCATTGCCAGGTACTGTGTGATATTATATATAAATGTCATGGTATCCATGCCTTCATTGTCTAACACAGAGACATGGAAACCCACCAGCCATTGCCAGGTACTGTGTGATATTATATATAAATGTCATGGTATACTTGCCTTCATTGTCTAACACAGAGACATGGAAACCCACCAGCCATTGCCAGGTGCTATGTGGTGCTATTTTAACCAAAATGATGGCATGTGATTGAAGCACATAAACTAGTGGTCAATTGTACCAATTTTTGTGATAAAATCTGGTTCAGGATAATATTTCATACTTAGCTAATAAACCAAAAATGAAAATGATTGTGATTATCACATCAGGGATAGAGGTGACAGATATCGACCCCAAGTTTGACTATTATTATTATTATTATTATTATTATTATTATTATGTTTTACATTTCAGGCATAGAGGTGGGTGATATTGGCCCTAAGTTTGGCTATGAGACAGTGGACAATGGCTTTTTACGTTATCACAATGTCCACATACCACGGGACAACATGCTGATGAAATATTCTGAGGTAACGTATATCAATTATATACATTTGTGGCAATGATATATATTCAAAAGAAAAAGTGCATTAAGGCATGCAACTTGTTGATTGAATTTAATTAATTAGTAATAACTTTCTGTATTGAAAGATGTTTAGTTAATTAAGTGCATATATATATATATATATATATATATATATATATATATATATATATATATATATATATATATATATTATTCGGGCAATTTGAAAGTAAAACTAAGAAAAGTAAGAAAAATTGAGTGTTTACTCTAATGGATAGTGTTTTGCGGTCGGTTTTAATAAAATAAATTTAAAAGTTAGTCTTTTCAAGTTTGCTTTGTCCTGAAGGTTACCAAAGATGGTCGCTACATCAGAAAAGCCAATGAAAAGCTGACTTACGGCACGATGGTTACTGTACGATCCGGAATTGTTAGTAATGCAGCAAGACAACTTGCAGAGGCCTGTACCATTGCTATAAGATACAGTGCAATAAGACGACAATCTGAGATGAAGCCAGGGTAAGATGGTGATTCTGGGACTGAAACATTGTATGTGACTGGTCATTATGACTTATGGGCCTAAAAAACTACTTAGTACGAAATTCAGCATTCGGATAATCATGTGTGCATTTTTTAAAATTAATTTATTAATTTGTTTATTTTATTTTTATTATTGTATTTTATTTTATTTTATTTTATTTTATTTTTGTTAGGTGGAATTATGAGAGAAATTTAACTGTCAATGAGCAAAAATATAAACATGCATTACTTTAAGAATATGATATGCATTATTGGTCATACATATATTAAGTCTTACAAATTTAATTTGGTTGTCTGTGTGCTATAGACTACTTTTGATACTGACTGTGCAGATTACTGTCTGTAGTCCATCATGAGTCTAATTTGTTACAAAAGGACTCACATTTTACTCAGAGACACTGTTTTGTAATGGCAAAATAAACATAAATTATTATTATTATTATTATTATTATTATTATTATTATCATTATTATTATTATTATTATTAATTCAGAGAGTCGAAGCCCCAGATTTTGGACTACCAAACTATTTTCATTATTATTATTAATTCAGAGAGCCAGAGCCACAGGTTTTGGACTACCAAACTATTATTATTATTATTATTATTATTATTAT
Source organism: Lingula anatina (assembly GCF_001039355.2). The sequence goes on from NW_019775511.1 coordinate 97,927, forward strand.
TTTTTTTTTTTTTAATTTTTTTTTTTTTAATTCAGAGAACCAGAGCCACAGGTTTTGGACTACCAAACCCAGCAACACAAGTTATTTCCCTTGCTGGCCACCAGCTATGCCTACTGGTTTGCTGGTCGCTCCATGAGGGAGACCTACCTGGATATCCAGAGTCAAATCATGGCTGGGGACTTTAAGCAGTTACCAGAGGTATGTAAAGTCTTCAACATACCAATACATGTTCTAGTGATTTGGTGTGTGCTCAGTGGTATGGTAATTCCCAACTTTATTCAAATCAAATAGTGTACATAGTGGTTGAACTTAATATGTCATATGTCTTTATTGCCACACTTCTTTAGACATGATTTATGAAAGAAAGGGAGAGAAAAAGGATGTGTATACTAACTTTTAAAACTTACTTATGACTTAAAATATGTTTTTCAATAACTGTCATATAATGAAAGATTACAAAAGAACAATGTTTCAGAAGAGAAGTGAAGGGTCAAAACATCCTGCATCATTAATGAAAAGCATATTTAGTCTTTTAAAAAATTATTTTTTACCAATCTTCACATTAATTGTTCGGGTAGAAAATTTAATGTATTTTTTGTTCTCATTGTTTTTTTTCTTTTCCTCTCTCTCTTTCAGCTCCATGCCCTGTCAGCAGGTCTGAAAGCTATGAGCACCTGGGCAGCCAGTGAAGGTATCGAGACATGTCGACTGTCATGTGGTGGCCACGGCTATTCACACGCCAGTGGTCTGCCAAAGATCTACGTGGATGCAACACCGGGATGTACATATGAGGGAGAGAATACAGTGATGATGCTACAGACTGCAAGGTAATGCTCAGGGGCAGATTAAGGCTGTCTTCTGGGTCTTCGGAAGACGGTCAGATTTTCAAGTTCACATTCACGTGCATCTGATTTTTCTGTTGGAAGATGGTCGTAAATGGAGGATGGATTTCGAAAGAAAATTTGGAAGACGGTCAGAAAATATCCATCCCTGATAGAAATACTGTAAGACATTATTAAGAAATGCAGCACAGAATGTTTATTTTACAATTCATTGTGACTGGTCAAGGCTTTCCCCAGAGAGCCATCCGGCCATCCTTTGCATTGCCATTAGCCTAAAAAAACAACCTGTATTTGGAAAGACAGCTGCACGTCTTACAAAACTTTTGAGTTGGACTCCTTGTAAATCAGTGACCTAATTACAGATTCACATTTTGCACTTTCTGTACCCCAAATCTTGGGGAAATCCCTGTTTCAGGTATAAATTTGGTAATTTGTAAAAAACAGTGTATTATCAGCAATGTAAGAATAAAAAATTGAGCATATTTGTTTTAACTTTTTAATGAAGGCCTGCAGACATACTGTGCACGGAAAGGAGTTGTAATTAGCTCTTACTTTTAAATTATTATTACATTATATCAAATTATAAATGGAACTGTTTTGAATTTGTTTCAGATATTTAATGAAAGCGTGTGGACAAGCAGCCCAGGGGAATGAGTTGCCAGGTTTTGTGGCTTACCTAAATCAGAAAGGACTGGACAGGTGCATGATTGGTGATGACCTTAGTTTGGTCAGTCTGGTATCTGCATATCAACACAGGGCTAGAAGGTATGAGATGTTTTTGGTGTCCAGTCTGGGATTTTAAGGCCAAAATGGTAACTTTCCCTAGGATAAAAGCAATTTTCTAACCAGTCTTTGCTCAACTTATCCCTTCAGTACACTCAGTTTCCCTTTATATATATATATATATATATATATATATATATATATATATATATATATATATAATTTCTTAATGACTTGCCAGATATTTGGACTGCTATTATATCTACCAGTGCAGTCATTTGAGGAGGAAATTACCTGCATAAGTTATTTTGATTTGAGGGGTTTTATTATTTTAATGGTCTGTTATATATCATCCTTGATGACTTTTTTTTTTCAAGTCCATCATCTACTGTATCTTGGCAACTTATCTACACATTGCCTGTCTGCTTCATTGAACTTCCTGTTTTACATCTATACATTTGCCAGCATTGCTGTATAATTTCCTGTTTGTGTTCAGGTTAATTGGTAAAGCTGCCCTGCAGATGAAGGCCCACATGGAGAGAGGAAAACCCCAGGAGGTGGCCTGGAACTTGACCTCTGTCCAGTTAGTCCACTGTGCCAAGGTAAGGAATTGAAATGGCCTCTGTCCAGTTCGTCCACTGTGCCAAGGTAAGGAATTGAAATGACCTCTGTCCAGTTAGTCCACTGTGCCAAGGTAAGGAATTCAAATGATCTCTGTCCAGTTGATTAAGATGATTTACTTTTGTTTCGGCTCCTGTCCTCTGCAATGGATTTTTTTAGGTCCATGTATGCATCCTGGAATTGATGACCAATTGCAGTGTTGACCTTTTTCCCTAGGCTATTGCCTACTGTAATTGATGACCTAATTTTGTGTTGACCTATCTTTCCAGGCCCATGCGCATTGTAACTGGTACCCTTCTTTTGTGTTGACAAATTTTCCATTCCTAGGCCCATGACCACTTTAATCTGTGACCTTATTTTATGGTGACCTATTTTTCCAGGCCCATGTCCAGTGCTATGTGCTGAAGAACTTTGTAGATTCCATTGAACAATACAGCCACCATGAGGATGTTGCCAGGGTGTTGACTCAGCTGTGTCAGCTGTTTGCTGTGGATGGTATCCTGAATAATGCTGGAGACTTTTTGCAGGTAGGAATGCTGTGGAATACATGACATTGTATCTGGCTCTTGAGTGGTTGTGTGTTTGTGTGTGTGAGAGAGAGAAAGAGATGAGAGAGAGAGGGAGAGTTGGTGTGTGAGAGAGAGAGAGAGAGAGAGAGTTTGTGTGTGTGTGTGTGTGTGTGTGCATGTGTGTGTAAAAGAGAGAGGAAGGAGATGGGGGAGAGTGTGTGCGTGTAGAAGAGAGAGAGGAGATGGAATGGGAGATGAGAGAGAAAGTGTGTTAGACAAACAAAAATGGTGTGTGTTACAACCTGTGTGTGTGTGTGAGAGACAGAGAGAGAGAGAGATGTTTAGTGTGTATGTGTGTGTAAACAGATAGTAGGGATGTACATGAGAGACACATAGAAGAGAAAAGCGAGAAAGCTTGTTTGTGTGTAGAATGTAAGAGAGAGTATAACTCTTTGATAACAATAAGATCAAAATCATTTGGGTAAAGCTTGGAACGTCTTTTGAACATTTACAAAGTAAAATCTCAACACTGCATGACGTCAGTCTATTTCATTCATAGGGTGGCTTCATGTCATATGACCAACTGGACAATATGACCGCCAAATTGCTGGACCTTTTGGCCGCCATCAGGCCAAACGCCGTGGCTCTGGTGGATGCATTTGACTTCAGTGATCACCTCCTTCAGAGTGTGCTGGGCCGCTATGATGGAAATGTCTATGAGAATATGCTAGAATGGGCCAAGTCTTCNGGAGTGCAACACCTAAGCAAACAAAGCTAGGACTTCAGACTTTATGAAAGACTCCTGGTCAACTGCATTGTTATCCACTTAGCAAGGTCACTTTGCCCAAGCAAGTCAAAACTACGGATTTGAGATTCTTTGTGAAATGGGACCACGTCCTTATCAGGTGAAATGGTTGTGTCAGTTTCAAGTTGTATTGCCTCACAATTTACATGATAATAATAGAATTTATATATATTCTTGATTCAGGGAGGATATATATATATATATTTTTTTTTTTTTGGCTTAATTGCAAACACCTCGTTTTTGACCAAAAACAAATCAATACATCTTATTGGTTTTAGTAAATTTATGAATTAATTGATAGAGATGAAAGTAGTCCACATTTATCCAGAAATCCAGGTATTTGGGTGTTGTATTATTGCCACCCATACCCACCACAAGCTGTGCACCATGGGCACTTGCCATTTCTGGATGTTTTTAAAGGTCCACTTCCTCTGTGAATTGTTATTGAAATAAGAACTTTTCAACTGATAAAATGTGGAACAAGAAATGTATATATTTAATTTTTTATGCAAAGTGCTCAGCAATGTGATGGTAAAAATTTTAAATTTCATGAAAACTAGATAACTGTATCAAAATTGCCCATCATATTTATTTGATCCCGAATTGTTATTTATGTGATGTGAAATAAATATATGACATGAAAAATGAAAACATTCTTTGACTCTCTCTATTTACCAACGCAATAATAAAAATTGAAAGAAAAACCTTAAGGTATACACGCTTTTCCCTGACCTTCAATTTGTAATACCATGCAACAATGACCATGACTTCAAAATGTGTATTCTTTAATGAAACCCAGGAAACTGTTACATCTTAATGGGATAGCAACTCTTCGTAAGAGATCCATGTCACATAAATGCATAGTAAATGACAGAAATATACTAAATTATCTTTTTACCACCAAAACAGCAGTTTTCACAACTGTTGTGAAATCTTTTCTTGCCATCAGACCATGTGATCTCCATAGACTGCTACCTGCTGTAATAATCTCTTAAGTCGAATTTAATTATCTCTTCAGAGATTATTGCAAAAAAAAAAATTAACATTTTAGAAAAAACAGGGTCTAACTTTGAATGTCAGAATGGATTCGTTAACCAGTGGTTAGTTTGGGATGATTCTTATTTTAGGCTTTCAATTCCACCTGTGGTTTAAGCAAAACACCTAGGCCCAGTCTAATAAAGGACTTTAAGCACTAACCAGCCGGGTAGTTAATAGACGTTTAAATATTTTGTCCAGTTAAACACTGGCCACTTAACTCACAGGCTGTTTGAAAACTGTTTATGAAACACATTTTTAACTATTGTTTAGTAAACAGGTGTTAGGAGAATTTATCCAGTGGTTAGTGCTAAAAGTCCTTTATGAAACTGGGTCCTGTATATTAACCAGGCTTGGAAGAATCCTGGGCTAAAAAAGAAAGTCTCTTCAAACCCAAACATGCCCTTTTGTTTTGTTTTTTTCAAAAAAAAAAAAAAGTTATCATTATGAGCAATAAATGTTTCAATTAAGAGACAAAATATGCTGCCTCTTTCACAACGTGTATTGTTACTGTAACAGAAATAAACAAAAATTCTTGCTGAAAAAGGAGTGTGGTGTGTCGTCATGGCAACATAACATTGTCCAGCTAGTTTTCTAGTATTTTCATGAATCATTTACATCGAAGGGCATTTTTCTCCAGACGTGTATTGCTTTTGCAGTGTCTGCTGAATCATTCTTTAACCTTGCAAATGTCACGCATCCTTTCCCGAGAATTTGTTCAGAAGACGTGTTGTCTAAGTGGTAAATCTGAAATATCAAAAGCATATTTATTAAATTTAGTAACACGCCTGGGTTCCCATGCCTAAATCGATCCAGCAGGATCAGTCTAGGTCTATGGGGATTCATGCTAAATTCCAATCAACTTCAGCAGTTTTAATGTGTGTCATGCCTACCATATCAGCTAGGGGTAATTAACTTTCGTGAAACTTATTTTCTCCTTATGTAAAACTTCAATCTGTTCATATCCCATGAAAGAATTGGGGAGGGTGGGGGGGTTGACAAAATAAATTTTACTTTTTTGATGTTACTGTCAAGTACATACATGGCAAAAAAAAACAATAATAATAAATAAAAAATAAAATAAAATAAGTCACTGCCTAACATTTAAAAGCATTATTTGATTTTGTATGTTTTTTAAAAATCCATCCATGAGACTGCCATCACTAGTGCACCCGACTTGGTCTTATAGTGCAATTTCTGATCACAAACAATCTTACATGGTCTTAAACCATAAGTTATACCATTACCGGACCGAATTCCAATTAAATTGTAATGCAATTGTCTCTTCTCACATGTTCTCCTATTGTGAACAGAGGTGTCCTCCACTGAGAGGGGAGGAAATCACTTGACCACTTATGTAGATGTTAGATCATTTTTGATCTTAAAAGCAGACTCAGTCCAGCTTAAAGGGATTATAACTCTTCGTATAAGATCGATATTTCACAATAAAAACATTGTGAACAACTCATAAAAATATAATATATTCTGTTGTACCACAATAAAGGCATATAAAGCTGTTATTCTGATATCTGAGCTTGTCTTTAGACCACATGACCTCCATTGATGGCTATACTCTGTTATAATCTCTTAAGAGATTTTAACAAAAAAAAAAAAAAACTTTTTAGAAAAAAAACAGGGACTAACTTTGAATGTAAAAATGGATTCATTAACCACTGGTAAGTATGGGAAAATTGTTGTTTACTCCAGGAAAATTCATTTTTTGGCCAAAACGAAGAGTTATTATCCCTTTAAGACTAGTGTGGTAATGATTAGGATCATGTAAGATCATTTGTGATCTAAAATTGCACTCTATTATTATTAAGACAAAATCAAGTGCACTAGTGCATTTAGTGCAAAAGTCTGAAAATATGACCTGAGGTCTAAGGGACCATACAGAGCAATGATATTTTGGCTCCCAAAAAATCGGAAATCCTCCGATAGTCAGAAAAATCTCATCCTTCTAAATTATATCTTCTTCTGAATCAATGAGCATTTCCATTAAATTTTATCCAATAGTGCCCTTACTTATTTAAACAAAATTTGTCTCATATCTTGTACTGTCATGCTGTACAAGTAAAATCACGTTAACTCTCTTCAAAAGGGTCTTATTGAATAATAACTGAAGAGGCAAAAAAATTTTTTTCTCTCTTCAAATATAACTCACTTTTTTCCACCATCTTTACATAAAAATCTCATTCTGTTCAAAACTAATGCACCTTCATGAAATGAAGCTTATTCAATTTTATACCCGCATTCAGAAACTCAAAAGACACTGAAAAAAAACCCACCTGTTTTCTGACATATTCCACCATGGAAGCTAAGTGTTCTGGTTCTTTAGGTTTAACATGAAACACATGCCTCCATATTGCCCCCGCCAGGCACTTGTCATCACTCAACATACCCTGAAAAGGACATGATAATATTTTACATGGGCAGATCCAGAGATTTTTTCTAACAGCCTTCAAAAGTATCTTAAAGTTCAAGTGGGTAAGCCATATTTAATTTGCAGATCTGTTAGTTCACTGTTCTAAATGCGCACATCGTTATTCTATGGACTGTTATGCTGATGACAGCCTGCTTTTTTAACAAATATCAGAGTGAAAGAAGCAAGCAGTACATGTCTGTGAAACATCGCTACATTCAGTCCATATGAGAACAATTATATGTAGTGGATGGTGTTATCCATAGGACAACACTATTCGGTGTTGATGTCAGATGAAACTGGGTGCAGTATTTTTTTTTTCTATTACATTTACCTCGTCCATCCCTAGCAACATGTGCTGAAATAGGCCCCAGAAGTGTTCCTTCGCTTCATCCCTCTCTGCCAAGGTAATTATCTCTCTCTGAAATGTATTGGACAATATTTTCAATACCACCAAGACTGGGTTCCCATGCCTAGATCAATCTAACTGGATCAACCCATCTCCAAGGGGTTTGTCGCTAAAATGCTTATATGTCTGGCACGCCAACTGAAGCCGCCAAACTATAGTTAATTACCCTCTTACAGCTTCAGTGGGCGTGTGAGACATCTAAGCTACAGAAGTTGATAGCAATTTAGTAAGAACCCCCTTGGAGATAGATCGATTCAAAGTTAGTAACACAGTCTCTGGGAATGGCCTCTATGAGCGCATTCAGAACGGACAATCTGCAGAATAACTGATCGGCAGACTAAACATGGCCAACCCCACTTCAAAAGCGAAGCTGCTAATTCCATGATGGCCTAGCTCCTCACACGCACCATTTTACATGTTAAATCTCAGCTCCGAGGTTTAATTGCTAGGTCCCTGCAGTGACGGAGCATGTGGAGGCTTGGAAACCATCATGGAATAAGTGGCATTGCTTTCTAAGTGGGGTCGGCCATTTTTAGTCGACAGATCAGTTAGTCTAAAGATCGTCTGTTCTGAATGCGCCCTATTTTAATCCTAGGTCCCAACTAAGTTTTGGACGCACGGTTTTAAGGTTCCTTGCCTCCGGCTAGGTTGTAGCTAGATCGCATGTAGCGGCTGTTGATCATGTCAGAAAGTTAAGCCTAGGTCCCAACTACTTTTTGGACGCGCGGTTTTTTGGTTCCTTGCTTTCGGCTAGGACGTAGCTAGATCACACGTAGCGGCTGTTGATCATGTCGAAAAGTTTCTACGTGCTGTTTGCGTCCTCCAAAAGTCGCACGATAGACGTGCTCCTCACGCACGAACTCCTTCCCGATTCCTTCCCTGCGATCTAGCTACGTCCTAGACGGACGCAAGGAACCTAAAAACCGTGCGTCCAAAACGTAGTTGGGACCTAGGCTTTAATAAATCATGGAGAAATTGGAATGAACCACCCTACTAGCTTGACTGTACATTATTTCCAACTCATGCAACTTTTTTTAATACTGAAAATTGTTTTGATTTTGCTTTGAAAATTTTAAATTAATAATTTCTAAAATTATAATTTATTATTATTTGTCTAAAACAAGTTAAATATGTTCTAACGCATAAAATGAACCTTTTATCTCAAATATCTGAATTCATGCAACTGTGACTATAAGTTCATTGATTTGCATGATTAAGGGTATTCAAAACATGAAAACTAATGAAGTTGAACAGCAGTACAGTACTTTTTACAGAACAAAAAAAAAAAAAATAATAATAATAATAATAATAACAATGACAAAACTCCAACTTACACCTAAAGCTTTCAGTCTATTTTCCACATCCTCCATAAACAGTTCACCAAAGTTCTCTTTGTATGTCTTGACATTATAATTGAGATCTTCTCCAGGACGATTTATTCTGACTGCCAATAGCCTGGAAAAAGCATGAAATATTTCAGGCCTTCACCAACACAAATGTCATGTCACAACAACCAGTATGTCATGTCATGTCATGTAATGTTGTGTCATGTCACAACAACCAGTATGCCACGTCATGTTATGTCATGTCATAACAACCATTATGTCATGTCATATAATGTCATGCCACAAAAACCATAATTGTCATGTGACAGTGACACACAGAGTCACAATGTGTAATGTGTCAAAACTGCAAAACTGTCAAGTCAAGAGGAAAGCTATTGCCATGCCACAGCTTAAATGCATGTCATGGTCACAACCGATACACAGGTCAGAACACAACAAATATAATTTCACAGCTGTCATGTTCAAACTTGCATTTTGTCATGTCAAAACTATAATGTCAATAGTAATGCAATCATCACGCAACAACTGACACTGTGACAATAAGTCACATATTCCACAACTGACACAATGGTCACATCATGCCACAACTGACACAATAGTCACATCATGCCACAACTGACACAATGGTCACATGTAATGCCACAACTGACACAATGGTCACATATCATGCTGCAACTGACAAAATGGTCACATGTCATGCTGCAACTGACAAAATGGTCACATGTCATGCTGCAACTGACAAAATGGTCACATGTCATGCCACAACTGACACGATGGTCACATTTGTCATGCCACAACTGACACAATGGTCACATGTAATGCCACAACTGACACAATGGTCACATGTAATGCCACAACTGGTCACATTTGTCATGCTACTACTGACACAATTATCATGGCACTACTGATACATACGTCATGGCACAACTGACAAAAAAGTAAAATATAACTGTTACAGTACCCGTCATGCCACAACTGTGATTTGACAACTGACAAATCATCTACTGTGTTTTCTGGCTCTTGCCATTTTAAAAATTTAAGGGATGACTCATTGCATTCAAACATCATTTCAACAAAATATTAAGGTTTTCTTTTTTCAAAATATGCAATGCTTCACATCAGAAAAACATTTCAATTTTATTGCTTAAATTGATACAATTTGAAGCAGTAATATATAATAACTAGCAACATATTTAAACATTTTTATCACTGTCGCTTGACTGATTTTCAACCTACTGAATTTTAAACTTTCTGAGATACTTAAAGGGACAATAACTCTTCGTATGAAATCTATATTTCACAATAAAAACATTGTGAATAACTCACAGAAATATAATATATTCTGTTTTACGACGAAAACAGCAGTTGTAGCTATTATTCTGATATCTGAGCTTGTCTTCAGATCACGTGACCTCCATTGATGGCTATACTCTGTTATAATCTCTTAAGAGATTTTAACAAAAAACCAAACTTTTTAGAAAAAAACCAGGGACTAACTTTGAATGTAAAAATGGATTCATTAACCATTGGTAAGTATGGGAAAATTGTTGTTTACTCCAGGAAAATTCATTTTTGGCCAAAACGAAGAGTTATTATCCCTTTAAAAAAATGCAGCTGATTGCCAACCTTCACCTACCACATGTGCAGCATTGTGAGAGTTGCCCAGGTCTCGAATGAATCTTCCAGGTCAAATTCTGAAAGCAAAAAGTGAATCCAAAATCTTTCTGAGGCTGCTTTCTATGACTTTTAGAGTGCATTCCCAGAGATTTATATCGATCCGTCCGAATCGACCAAACTCCCTAGGGGTTCATGCTAAATTGCAGTCAGCCGAGCACGTACGATAATTAATTATCCCCTTACAGCTTTTAGTAGGCGGGACAGACACTTAAGCCGTCTAAGCTGACAGTAATCTAGTGAGACTCCCCACAGGGATAGATCGATCTTAAATCTATGGGAATGGGGTCTTAGCCTGTTACGAAATTAAACGGTGAAAAAATGAACACAGTGTGAGACGCAAACACTGGTCTCACAGTAAAAATAAAGTTATTTTTCTTCAATCAACAGCTTCATATTTTAATAGTTTACCTCCAATAGTTTGAATTGAAGGCCCCAATTTAGAATAGGGGACTATAACTAGTCGGAGGATCAAATATTCTACATCTATTCAGTGTCTATTGGCTGATTACAAGGCAAGCTTTGTAGTGGGTCACCATATTTGACCCTCAGACTAGTTAGTCCCCTATTCTGAATGGAGCCTAACCAAACATCTTCATACATCTCACAGTAAAATTGAAAATGACTCAGTAAAAATAAATAATTAATTTAAATGTAAAAATGTCAAATTGCAAGTCCCAGTAACTGCTCTGGGACTGCTCTGTGTCAGTGACTCCTTAGGGCCTGTTCCCAATGAAAGCAAATTGTTCTGGATCCAACTCTGTGGGGGTCTCTCGCCGATTGCAATCAGTTTAACAGATTAACGCATTTCCTGTGACTACCAACATATTCATATAATCACCAGCTTACTGTATTCTACTCAATGCCTGCAGGAGGCATGACAATCTGTGAAACTGATTGCTTTCAGCGAGATTCCCCATGGGATTGGATCAATCTACGTAGACCAACAGTTTCAATGGGAATAAAGCCCTAGTAGAGGGGGACATACCCTGTAAGAAATCTTCATATTCCCATAGCTCAGCACAGCAAGAGTACGCCCTCAACATGACCTTCTGAAACACCAAAAATTTAATGCCAATACAAATATTGATAGCTGATTTAGTGAGTTTACTTTTCACTTAAATCTGTGTTTTATTCTTTTTTCTTTAACACTAATTTCAACACTTATTTATCCATAAAATAATTTCAATGTTAAAACATGAGTTGTGTTAAAAGAAAAAAAAAAGGTACAACTTTTCCCTAGATAGGTTAAACAGGAAGTGGTTGATATATTATGTGCATACAAGTAAAAAAGGGCATTTTTTGTAATAATCTCTTAAGGGATTACTAAGGAGGGCAGCCATCTTTGTAGGTCCATATGGTCGGATGGCAAGCACACGCTTCAGATTTGTTGGAATAAACATCGTTTTGGTGGCAAAATGAAATGTATTGTATTTGAATATTTTGTGTACAATGTACTAATTACAGAACTTACTGAATCTCATATGAACAGTCGTTAACCTTTTAATATTATTTTTAAAACATCAATCATCTCCTTACCTTGATATCTGACCTATCTAACAGTTTATGAACACCTGTAAACTGTACAAATGTGTTTCTTTCAGTAATTGGAGTGACTATGATTCTGAATTCTTGCGGCACCACAGTTGTTGAACTTTTATATCTCTGAAAAAAATGTTTTTATAAATAAGGCCACTTAATCGAAGTCTTCAATAAAACATTTGAATATTTAACATGTATCCAAGTACAAAACCAGTGCTAGTATATTTTTTACTTAACAAAAGTGTATTTCACAGATACCCAAGAAAATCTAAAGAATGGCTGCCTCAAAACTTCATACAGAAGTAACTCAATATATGTTCTTGTATGTAGATGCCATTTTTGGGGGAGGGGTGGGCACTGGGCCCTGCTCGGGGGCAGAGATCGCACTCTGACTTAGATTCACATCTGAATATATATTTTGTACCACAAACATTCACACACACAAAAAAATAATAATTATAATAAAATGAAATTCACATGGATTGTTCTGTCTTTAGCATCCCAGTAGTGGCAATCTTACTGTATCAGCTAGAAAGTTAAATTGTTGAAAACTTCAAACTTACAATAAAAATCCACCTTATATCACCTTTACATAATTATACTTTAAAAAAATTATAAGAATGAAAAGTTTTTTTTAAAACATTGTAGCCAAAAGGTTGAAATTGCACAGATAAATGAGTTGAATAAATTAAAAAAAACATGATTACAGTACTAGTAATACTGAAAGAAATTTTCATTATACTGTACTACTGGTACATGGATCTACAAAAACTGAATTTCACTTTTTTTCTGTATTTCATACCCTGGTTGGTAGATATTGTCTAGAACTGCATATGTATCCTCTCAAACTATCATTTACTGTATTACTCTGAGGTAGCCGATTGGTTGTTGTAGTTGCCATGGCAGCCTGACGTGTTAGTAGACACTGTTGACACCTCTGCAGTGTGGACTGGCGAAAAGAGAGAAAACATTAGTTTGCTCATGAAAGAAAACTTGTTTTGCGCTACATGAGCACCTGCTGTGCATGTCTGAATGTACATGTAATATCTGGGGTAGCCCTAGCAATTTTTTTCGCTTAGCCAAATCATCACTTTTTTGTCAATTTCTTATGAAAATAGTTTTAATTTGACTAAAATTTGCCAAATCAAGTCCTTTTTGTTTAGCCAAATTAAGTCAGTTTTAGCATTTGGCTAAATTGGCAAGTGCTAGCGCTACCCCAGAATATGTATACCTGTTAAAGTAGTTAGAGATACAAATATCAGTCCATGTACAGCTCTTAGTAAGTAATTGACATGCTGTCACTAGATTTTATGATTTTTGGTACTTGTGCAGCACCCCCCCCCCCCCCACCTCAAACCCTAAAACTCACTCATTTGTAATGTCTATCCAAATTAAGTTTTTCATTGTGTGATAACTTTAATCAGTGTATCTGCTAATTAAATAAATTAGTTTGGAAATATTCTAATGTTTAATCTTTTTTTATTAATCCTTTTATTAGGTTATTTGCATGACCAATGAGATTACTAGTACGACAAATTTTCACACCAGCCATGGCTACTCAATACTGTAGATATCATTAAACACTGTTAAATTAGCTAATTAATTGTCAAACTAATTGTACATGTACTAATTAATTATATTAATAGAGGAGGCAACTCAAAAAATAATTCTGAAAAGATAATGAAAATCAAACAGATATATAGTGGGGAAAATCCTTTAAATTTTTATTCATAACACCCAGTTACAAGCCCAACACTGTACATATGCACAATGCATTCAACTACAAGTACATGCATGTACCCCTGTACTAGTACATGTATTGCAGTGTATTGCGCATTTCAGTCACACCCATGCATGTGCATGTTGTTCAGCCGGTAGTGTGTTGCCTGTAATTTTCACGTTCCCTACACACGTGTATATTCCAGTGGGTTAAAATTTACCTGAGTCGTCCGCCCTACTATGAATGCTTGCATTACACCACTTCTCAGCATATTTCAGGACAAACCCCACTAACAATTGGCAACTTTTACAGACTTCGTTCTCTTCTCTCACAGTTTTGAGTTATACAAGAGAAAGCTTTACACGTTATGTCACTGTGCTTAGGAGAAAAAAAACGCTGGTTTCAATTCTTCCTCATTTCGCATTTACATTTGCCAAGTTCCTAGATTTCTTTCTTTTATAATCAATAATATTTCTCAAAACATGTAAAACTTTCATTTGAGATAGAAATTAACTCAAATTTCAGATTGAATTACTTTTGTTGTAAGCGAATTTTGTTGCATTGTGGGTAGTATCCAATATGTCTGCGCCCATGAAAGATCGTCCGCTCAAATCGCGTTATCGGTTAACAGGGTCGTGCGGGTCAATCTTCGTGTCAAGCTGATCATTAAACCCGGGTCAATGTACCAAAGGTTACTGAACAAAATACACGGGGCGGTGAGGAATACATGTTCAACCGTCTGAAGGTAAATTTAATCAAAAAAATCAATTTAAATCATTACACCATCGTGTTGAGTATACTCAACAGTTAAACTTGTTAAATTCACAAGTGATGTGCCCTGTCAAAATTCAGGTTTTACTAGGTACAGTACACGAGTATGTACTTTGACAAAATAGGCAATGGTACTTCGTACGTCTCATATGCCAATTCTACTCATAACTGCCATACAGAATGCAACATTGTTCCAAATCAATTGGCGATCTAAAATAATTATTTGTATATTGATGCCCAAACTCATATTTCACCCCATTTCCATAGATTTTTAGATCGATCTATCCCTGTGGGGAGTCTCACTAGATTACTGTCAGCTTGGCCGGCTTAAGCGTCTGTCCCGCCTACTAAAAGCTGCAAGAGGGTAATTAACTATGGTGCCTAGCTGCTCGGCTGACTGCAATTTAGCGTGAACCCCCAGGGAGTTAGGTCGATCTAAAACTTAATGTTTAGATCGATCTAAATCTCTGGGAAAGCACCCTTTGACAGGTACAAGTATACCATTTATGATAACTTAAAATCAAGGTATCAGTTGTGTGCACATAAAAAAAATAATGAGTATTGATTTTTTTTTTTCAGTGTGGGACAAAGGTTAAACACAATGGAAGGACACAAGTTGACATTAATTTTTACAGAATATGTATACTTGGTGAAAAATAGTTTAGTTTTTACATGCTATAAGATTGAGTCATTTTTGACTGACTTTTATGTTACAGGTAAGAGTAGGTGCATGCATCAACCTGTGCCATAGATCCAAAATGGAGAAAGTACAGCACCGTTCATATATGCAGTCACAGTTTTTAACTCTCCATGGTGTTCCCACCCATGTGCTGAAGTGTGGAGATGTCAAGAAAGGAAATCCATCTGGAAACGAGCCTTTTTTAGCTGTGATAATACCAGGTGTGAAAACTGGGTCATTTATCCCTATCGTATCATTTCGTATCCTATCGTATCGTATCCTTATTATCTTCCCTTACTTGGGCCAATTTCCTATAGAATCCTATAGGATCTTATAGGATCCTATAGGACTTTTTCATAAGGGTTATACTGTAGATATGACACCACTATGGTGCAGCTCCAACTGCAGGTGTCTCTAAAATAAGAAAGTTAACTTACTAACTTGGATAATTCACAAAAGACAATTTTAGACAGTTTTCGAAATATATCTTGGTCATTTTTATGCAAACACGAGTTTTAAGAATTAGACTGGAAGACTTCAACATTTTTCACAATTGTGCTAGAGTCATAAAGAGAAAGGTTTATGCCAAGTAGTAACATTTTTTTATTAGTTCCAATACAACACAGTTTCTGCAAGATTACTGTCTTTTTTTCCACCAAGAGTTGGAATTTTAAGTCAATGTTTAAATTGATTACTAGTATGACGACATCAGTGAGGGTTTATTGCATACTGTGTAAAAGCCCTGTACCTCATTGCTTTTAGTTTATACCATTATGCTGATTGTATTGAATTCATTTTCACAATCAGTTTCTAGGTTGGTAAAAATCTATGCCTCAATACCATTGTGCTGGGTGTGCTGGTTTTTCTTCTCTAACACAATCTGGTTTAAATTTAGCACCAGTGCTCTTGTCTTCTCTAACACAATCGATTCCAGGCTGGTTGAAAACTGTGCCATCAATGATGCTAAATGCCATTGTGCTGGATGTGCTCATTGTCTTCTCTAACACAATCCATTCCAGGCAACCCAGGAATTGTGGGCTACTATGAGGAGTTTATGGACAAACTTTACACCCTGAGTAACAAGAGACTGCCTGTGTGGGCTGTGTCACATGCAGGGCACGTAAAGATTCCTAAAGAATTGGAGATTCAGGGTAATCATGCTCGTGTTATTTATAAATTTGCAAAAAAATTGTATTGAAGTTACTACTTTCTCAAATTCCATGGGTTAAAGTTTCAAGATTTTGCCTGATTTCAGGTTCTTCATTCTTCAGTTTGATCGTTTTTTATGTATGGACTTTACACGATGAGAAATCTCAAGCTACGTTTTCCAGATTTTCAGTTTTAAAAACCTTCACCCGTGAAATTCTATTGAGATGTATGATTACATCTGTTCATATAAAATCTTGTCATGGATACACTCTTTACAAAGGACATGTTTATTGATTTACAGAATCTGATTTGGTTTTTATTTTCAATTTTCCTATCATATATTTTAAAATAATTGCAAGAATTTTATTTATATCACCCAATTTTAAGTTATAAGATTAAAATGTTTATCGTATTTATTTTTCTCAGTTATTGAATATTTATTATTTGTAAAATATGATGTTCTTTTTGATTTCAGCCTCCGCTCATGATCCATTCAACCTTGAGGGTCAAATTCAACACAAGATGGACTTTCTCAGGAACCACGTACCCAAAGATGTAAACATAATTTTGATTGGTCATTCCATAGGCTGTTACATCATTCTCCAACTCGTGAACAGACTGCCCGATTTAAACATACACCGCGCCATCATGCTATTCCCAACAATAGAGCGAATGGCTCTGTCACCTCAGGGACGTATTGCAACACCATTCCTACGCTATTTTCGCTGGATTGCTCGCGGGGCTGCTTATTTCCTGTCCTTCCTTCCCCAAAACCTTCAGCGAAAGCTGATAATTTGGCACCTAGCAGATGACAACCTTCCGGAGTGTGCAATCGAATCTACTTTGAATTTAGTGGACCATTTTTGTCTTGGGAACGTAATGTACATGGCCAACACCGAAATGAACGAGGTCACTGACCTACATGTTGATATCATCCGTGCTCACCTGAAGAAACTCACCTTCTATATGGGATTGACAGATGCATGGTGCCCTGTGGAGTACTATGAGGGAATGAAAGAGAGGTTTCCAGACGGAGACATTAAATTGTGCCAAGTTGGCTATGAGCATGCCTTTGTTCTCACAGCTAGTGAGCCAGTCGCTCAGTTAACATGGAGTTGGTTGGAAAAAGATGTTTCAGAGAAAATAGATGCAGATTAACAGAGCTATTCTTTAATACCATTGTGGTGGATGTGTTCATTGTCTTCTCTGACACAATCCAGTCCAGGCATCCTGGGGCTATTATGAGGATTTTTTAACACATTGATGCAGATTTACAGAGATTTCTACATAGACTAAAGGAGTATTTTGCAATATGATGACTTAGCTACCCAGTAACGCATCAAATTCTGTAACAGCAGAATTAGAATAAATTTATTTTCAGTGTTCACATTAACAATGCACTTAAACAGCATGAATTCATCATTTACAGGAAAAGAAATATGTTTTTTTTTAAATACATTTAAAATTATTCTTTTTTGGAATTTAAGCCAAATGATTTTCTTCAAGAAAAACAACATTTGCTTACCAGGTATTCATTTATACTAGGGATGCCAGTACAGTACATTGTATTTCCCGTCCAATGAACTACTAAAATGTGTTTGTCAGTATCTTAAAGATTTCCAGCCCTTACCAAAATGAAAAATTTGCAAATATATTGCAGCAAATTTGGTACAAACTAAAGGAGTTTTCAAGAAAAATTGGCATTGCTGCTAATTTGCAGCAAGTTTACAAGAAAAAAGAACATCTTAAGTTTGCAGCAGGCTTGCAAGAAAGTAATTATGTTCTAGCAAACCTGCAGCAAATTAGTAGCAAATTTGCCAGAACATCCAAGTTTGCAGTAAGTTTGCAAGATATTTGCAGCATATTTTAGAGAGAGTTTGTGGCAAGCCTGATATTTTGCTAGGGGATTACAGACTATCACTAAACTATACATCTTGATTTTAAAAGGGTCTAAGCTAGCAAAGGTCATAATCATAATGTCATAATCTGAGTGATAATACTAAAGGTACTTAAATCACATCTTTTTCAAAATGCACAATTATATATGTCAATAAATGAAATCTAAAAGTTTGGACTTAATTACTGGTGAAGACTACTGTGCTCAAATGTTGCATCTTTCAGGTTTCATATATATCAAACTTCGAAGTACGAGGGTTGATTGATAAGTAGTGAGCCTCGTGTGGAAGGGGTTAAGCAAGGATATCCCTTTTCAGCCCTTCTATTCCCTGACTATTTAAAGGTGTGTAGCCGAGGTTTGGTGTCATTTGGTTAGTTTATGTCGACGAGGCAGCGGAAAGTTTAGGAAAGGTGTACTGTTCCTCCAGGACAATGCCCCTGCTCACAAGTCTGTCATTACCATGGCTGCAATCAAAGAGTGTGGCTTTGAACTGATAGAACATCCACCTTATTCGCCTGATCTTGCTCCCTCTGACTATTATCTATTTCCCATTTCAGGTACTCACTTTGTGTCAGATGATGACGTCATACGTGAAGTGGAGGGGTTTCTGAACGGCCAAGAGAAGGGCTTCTATAAAAGTGGCATAGAGGCCCTCAAAACTTGCTGGCAAAAGTGTATTGATACTCAAGGAGAGTATGTTGAAAAAAAAAGAAAAATACTTGTAGAATGTGTACACCTTCTATATGAGGCTCACTACTTATCAATCAACCCTCGTAAAGAGCACTGTGCACCTTAATTACATCTATTTACATCATAATTTATCAATCTACTAATTTTTTTTAGTTAATCATAATTCATACTTTGTAATGGTGGGATAACGTTTAAATTGTTGTACAAACGTATATGATGGGAAACAAATTGGCTCAACTTTTCTAATAAAAGGTTAACATTTCAAGTCTGCAAAACAATAGTTAAGGAACCTGTTTCACAAATGAATTAAAATCTAATCTACTTCTACATTCATTGAAGACTTATCTGTGCTCAATTCTTAACAAGCAAAACTTTTAAACCAGTATTATTATTTTATTAGTATAATTATTTTATTTATTATTATTTTTATTTTTATTATATATATATATATATATATATATATATATATATATATATATATATATATATATATATATATATATATATATTTTTTTTTTTTTTTTTTTTTTTTTTTGAAAACTGCAGAAGTATTCTGAATTTAAGCAGACCATTGCAAACCTAAATCAAGAATCTTTCAGGACTACACGTGCACTTTGTATTGCACGTAAATTTGTTCCTTATTAGAAATATTCAAATGATATTGTATTGCCATTTCTGCATACGGTAGAACATCAAATCATGGTCACGTGACCTAACACTCCGAGCAGGACCACAATCACGTGGTATCCAAGCTGGCATTGAAATGGCGCCACCTTAAGGAACATCCATTTCCATTTTAACACAGTCGTTGACGTCTTTACACTGGTAATACGTCACGTTTTCACCACTTGGGCGGATCTCCCAGAAATTAAACGCGTCGCTTACCGATCTGGTGTGGTTCACCGTTGACATATTGACGCACAGCGACCTCTCAAGTTGCAAGTCGGGGTCATGAAACGCGCGGTTTGTACCACAGAACATGCGTTTCTCGCTGTCGTCTTCCTCGGGTCTTGGGATCCACGAGGTGACGTTCTGGTCTTCGGGAATTCGTTGAAAGTACACATCCAACTCTTGTTTGTACGGGTAAACATTACAGCCGCCCGTGCTGTTCTTCAGTACACAAACGTGGTTGTAGAATATCGCGGACTCTTGGGGATGATATTGAAGAAAAAAGGCAACGTTGCAATTTTCTATGCCAGAAGCGTTATTCCAGTTATAATTCGCTGACAGAGGTGAATCTGAGATGAAATTGGTTTGGTTGTCGAATAGTGGACAAGGCATTGGGATTGAAAGGTTGCCCGGCGCAAGAACGCCGAGAGAAATTTTATTGAAATTGAAGACCATCGGGGCCTGAAAGGTGGTGGTGGCGTTTCCGTTGGAATGAAAAAAATGACAAGGGAATCTAATCATCCGACCTGCATCTCCGTCATAAAAGACGGGGGCGGCAAAAGCTAGCAAAAACAAACGAGAGAGCCTCGGTACTTCTCGACTAGTTCCGTTTATTTCCGGCACACTGCTCTGCAGGCGGGCGAATATTGTGACGTCCGTTGAGTTTTCATTGGCTGCCAATTTGGCAAGGCCTTGCAGAGCCGGGGGTGCGTTTTTTATTCGAATTTTTTCTATCTCTATGCCAAAAGATTCAAACAGGTCCACCACGTCTTGTGTGTGCAACATGGCGGCAATAAAAAGGATATCGAAGACGATGGAAGCAAGAGCTGGCAAACAAGTAAGAATGTCTAAGACAAATCTGCACTTGTTCCGATTTTTGTCGTCTTCCGCGCAACATTTGCAACACCCATTTATAGCTTTGAAAATGTTGATGACCACAATGACAGAGGAGAGGACCAGACCAACGGCCCGTGCCACAAATGTAAACTTTCCCGTAAGTTTTTGAGTGAACGCACATGATTCTGTATTCGCTATACTCCATGTCAAATACGCAAGGGGCAATTCTCCGAGCGCCTGCTTCAAAAGTAGAACAGCGTCAAGAGCGACTTCTATCTTCTTCTCCCGGGCTTCATCGGACTTGGAGACTTCGCCCCGCCTTATATGTATCGCCGTGGTTGTAAGTTTGAAGATGCAGAACGGAACAACAAGAGAGACCGTTAATGTCACGTCAATACAGCAAACTAAGTACCAGGTGCGCAAGGCACTGTTTTCCTCTTCTCCCTCTATGTATGAAACATCAATTCTTAATACCTCTGTATACGATATCCAGTCCATGACGGCATCAACGATTGCACATCCCATGAGGACGAGCGTTTGTATGAAAATAACAAATGGTTTACATTTCTTGATGTTGTCACACCTGGAATGAATGTAATGGATAAATATTCAAGGAGAAATTTAAGTTGTTTACAAGGTTTGTACTTTTGCTTTAGAAAGTCAGATACATTCTGTTGCTAATAGCAGCTGCTTCTGAAATGATATGGGAAGAAAAAATAGTGTATATATAGCATATCAAATAAATATAATACGATGAACTTTACCGATTGTTAAAGAATACCCAGTTTTTTAAATTATTTTTTGACGCTGATTGTTAAAGAATATAGATCTAGAGTTTTTTAATTTTATTATGACGTCACCATAGTCAAATATCATCTTGGTTGTACACGTCCGTCCGCCGTGATAGATCCGCTAACAGACGAAGCGATTGTAAATTTAGCAATCACTATCGTTTAAATTTTCTGCATGTTAGCAAAAGCTTCAAGGGATAACAACTGTTCGTATGAGATTTATATTTCACAACAACGTACATACTGTAGTAAGCAACTCTTAGAAATGTAATATATCCCGTTTTACCACAAAAACGGCAGTTACGTCAATTATTCTGAAATATGTGCCTGTCATCGGACCACGTGGCCTCTATAGATGGTTATACACTGTAAAAATCTGTTAAGAGATTATAACAAAAAAACAGGGACTTAATTTGAATGTAGAAATGGATTCATTGCCGATTATCAAGTATAGGGAAATTGTCGTTTACCCCAGAAAATTCATTTTAGGCCAAATCCTTTTAAAATCGGCAAATTGTTGAGTTTTGTTCCCACCCCATCCAACACCGATAAGATTCATCTCGGTGTAACATAAGAGAGAGTCTACCATGATAGAGAGTCCACCTCACATTCATTTTTGAAGGTAAATCTCACCCTAGGTTTTGACTTCCCTCTTCCAGGGCGAGTGATAGTTTTTTACAGATATTCACAGATATGTCTCTAGCTAGATAGATGGTCATTTAGGGCTCAACTCACCCTATTGAGAAATCTCAAGGCTGATTACATGGCTGATAATTGTTTGCATAACTGCTCAGGTACTGCCACTTAGCAGGTCCAGTCTAAGTCTGCGTGACAGCAATCAAGACAGTTAATTACTCTGACTTCAATCACTTGCTCTACTGTGACAGATAAAAGAGTCTTAGACTGGTTGCGTAACGAGCAGTTATCACATCGTTGCGAAGCTCAGCACATGCAGAGCAAGTGCAAAGCCTTTGGCGCGCACGCGCAGAGATGATTGTTTCCACATGGGATTCCTCAACAGGGTGAGTTGAGCCCTAAATGACCATGTATCTAGCTAGAGACATATCTGTGAATATCTGTAAAAATCTATCACTCGCCCTGGTAGAGGGTAGGTTTTGACCCACTTTGGCCAGGCTATATCCCTAACCATTATAACTATATGGAGGGCGGACTTTCTGCCTCAACTTTATTCATACTTAGTTAAGAATATAACCTACCTGGAGGAAACAAAATTCATTTTAACGTTTATATTATTTTTTGTTTTATCATTTGCTATTTGATTCATTTTAATGTTATATCTTACGTTTGTAGGAATTTTGTGTCCTGCAATAGATAATATTACAGTTTTAACAATATTTTTAAAACAAACAAATATTTTTCAAACAATATTTTGGTATATTTTAGAATTTTGAAATCTCATTTAAGACGTCTGTGAAGAGAGCTACTGTAGTACTTGAAGTTTGAGCCACTCTAAATTGATTATACTTGTCACTCCTGCGGACTATTAAACTATGAATGAATGCTATTGTAAACTGTTTACTGTTGACCGTACCTAGATTTTGATATCAAAGTTTTTTTAGCCGCTACCACATGTGGCACAACATCTTTGGTGCGTTCTCCAAAGGACAACCAATAACTGACTAAACTCTACTTTTCTTTCTCTGGCTTATTATTATTATTATTATTATTATGTAGGTGTGTGTGTGTGTGTGTGTGTGTGTGTGTGTGTGTGTGTGTAATTGAAAAGGGGTAAAAAGCGTGGTAATTGATACTCTTCTGGGATGGTTTTGATCAACTTTAGCCAATAATTAACTGCCATTATTCATCAAATGACCTTAGTGAGTGCCTTCCAAGATTTCCTCTGGCTGCAATATTAAAGGCTTTTTTTTTCAAGGTTAAACCCTTTTTTTACATTTAGTATCTTGTTGGAAATGGATCTAACAGTTCAAAACTTCCTCGTCCAGTTAAAATCCTAGGCGGTTCCTTATCCAGAATCAACACATTCTGCATTAGTCTGTGGGAGAGACGCCCGTTCCCATTCGGCAAAAGATAATGAACGAGGTCCATTATTAAACTTGCAAAGTAAAACTAGGTCAAGTATGATTGAAGATCAAATCTTTGTCAGTTTCTTTGTGCACGTGTGATTTAATCAAAACTAAATTTTACTTCACCTTATTAATTATGCACAAAGAAGGGGCAGTATTCAACAACAATTACAGTGAAACGGTCAAATGTGGCAATTAATTGATTGGATTCTAGGCGTTTCCATTTTGAAAGACAAGTTCATGTCATGGCCGATAATTTTGCTCATAAGTA
Source organism: Lingula anatina (assembly GCF_001039355.2). The sequence continues at coordinate 121,593 of NW_019775511.1, forward strand.
CTTCATATCAGATGGAAATTGTATTGTTTATACCTTGTTGAGTGGCTTTAATCAACTTGGGTCAAATATTAACTGCATTTTTTTAAACCTGAATGACCCTAGTGAATGTCTTCCAAGATTCCCTCTGGTTGCAATATTAAATTCATCTTTTTGCACTTTAACATTTTTTGCAAATGCATTATACACTACTTCTACCAATATGTCTTGACTTGGTGCATGCCACTCATTTCTACACCATGATTAAAAATAGGCACAAGCATCTTATAAAACAGTGTGAGACACACATGAACGACAATTTCACCAAATTTAAACATGTGATTTTTTAACATCAGCAGTGTTTTTATGGTTTGATCTACCAAATATTTTTACGGTTGCATCCAAGTGTCCTTTAGAGACCATTCCCAAAGATATTTAGATCGATCTATTCCCCTGGGGGAGTCTCAGTTGTCCCATTAGATTGCTGTCAGCTTAATCGGCTTAAATGTCTGTCCCGCCTACTAAAAGCTGTAAGGGGGTAATTAACTTGTGCGCGCGCTCGGCTCCCAGAAGCTGACAGCAATTTAGCGGGAACCCCCAGGGAGTTAGGTCGATCCAGATATATCGAACTAGATCTGTGGGAAACCAGTCTTAGTGTCAGTGTTACTCCCAGATACGGTATTTGTATTGATATTTAATAACAAATCTCTTACCTGCATGTGGATATTTGCATTATCTTAACCGCTGCCGAACACGATAGTTTTGTCTTTTTGTCTTATTTACACCCAAATGAACACCCAAATAAGGCAGAAAGATGAACAAACTTTTGTATAAGCTCATTTTTATCAACCTCTCTCTCTCTCTCTCTCTCTCTCTCTCTCTCTCTGCTACTGCAAAATGATTATGTACATGTACCTTTGAGGAGTTGGATTTAACGGTTCATTTTCAATTCCAGGCATTTCAGCTACTTTCCCTAGTCCTGTTTGGGAAACGAAATGTGATAGTCAGAAAAAACACAAAGGTCTAGCCAAAATCCTAGGTCGTTCTTAATCCAGGAGCGACACACACTGTTCTAGTTTGTCAAAGAGACGCCTTTTGTTCCCATTCGACCCAAGATAAGGAACGAGTACGTCAAACTTTCAAAGTGAAACTAGGTCAAACATAATTGACGATGAAACCTAGTAAATTTCTTTGTGCACGTGTGACATGATCAAAGTATATCTTTTACTACATCTTGTTATATATGTACAAAGAAAGGGCAGTATCCAAATACAATTATAGTAAAACGGTCTGTTGTGGCAATTGATTGGATTGAACGTGCAGGCGTCTCAATTTTGAAAGACAAGTTCATGTTAGGGCCGATAATTTTGCTAATAAGTAGGCCCTATCTCATGTCAGAACGCAATCGTATTGTTTATACCTTTTTGGGGTGGCTTTAATTAACTTTAGTCAATTATTAAATGAATCCTAAGACAATATGTGTGTGTGTGGGGGGGGGGGGAGGGTATATTTCTTGAATAGAGGCTATTCGCCTGGATTCCCTGATAAAGATGTCTTGCTAGACATCGAAATATTGGAGGTAAAATCTCAATATTAGCTTTGACTGAAGAAAAATTACATAACATAACACAGCTGATGAAATTCTTCTCTAATCATTAGTTTCCATAAAATAAATAGATTTTGCTAAATCTGCCAAATACTTGTTACTTTTTTTTTTTTTTTTTTTTTTTTGTCAAAGTGGATTTGATGTTACCCCCAGGTATATAAGATGTGATATCGATGTCCTTGCCTGCATATTACCACTTTTCATATTTTCTTAAATAATTATCTTTATACTGAACATATTTTTGGCATATTTACACCAACTACATGTACACATAGCAGCTGCATTTCAAGCACTCAGATGGCAACCCTCAGCAAAATGAAAAGTTTGCAGCTGCCAGTTTGCAGGAGTTGCTGCTTATTCGCAGCTATATGCAGCAAATGTGTCGCTACTTTGCAAGAAGAAATTGCAGTTTGCAGCAATATTGCAGCAAATTTGCTGCAGATTCACTGCGAATTTACAGCAGGCCTTATTTTCTGTTAAAGGGCAATCTTTTGTATTGGCTGATTACAGTGTGAGCCTCTCTCTCTCTCTCTCTCTCAGCGTGTTCCCTATTCTTTCCTCTTTTTTCTCTGCGCGTCTGTCTGTGTGTGCGCTTCATCCACACTGCATGCATATGCGTGTCTTTTCTAACACAATCCATTCTAGGCTCGTTAAAATATGTGGGTAAATATTCAATCCCATTGTACTGGATGACCTCATTGTCTTTTCTAACACAATCTTTTATCTTACTATTTATTGCCAGAAAAAACGATCATCATCAGCAAAATTGACGACTTACGCTTGGTAATTCTATGTTCAAAAGCGTGTGTTGTGGTAAATAGAGCAATAAAAATTACATGTAGCGCCCCAAACGTTTTTGTGTGTGTGTGTGTGTGTGTGTGTGTGTGTGAGAGATAATATAAAGGTAAGCATTTCTCATAACAAGAAAAGAAAAAATTATTTGTCAAATACAGGCCTTAATAAAGTATCGAGCCCCTAAGTACTGCTTCCTTTACGTAACAAGCAAACAATTATTACTGATCTGTAAAGCGATAATTTTTATAGATAATTTCAGGTGTATTCTGAATTCAAGCAGTTAAATCAAGAATATTCCAGGCTTTCACTGTACACATGTACTTTGCATTTTCTCAAAATAAGATCTGTGAAATGCGCTGTTAATATTGCATACCCATTTCTGCAAACGGCGGAACATCAGATCATGGTCACGTGACCTAACACTCCGAGCAGGACCACCAACACGGGGTATCCGATTGGATTCTTAAACACAGCGCCACCTGATGATATATCAATTGCAATACTAGTACAGTCGTTGACGTCATCACACTGGTAATACGTCACGTTTTTGCCACTTGAACGGATCTCCCAAAAATTAAACTCGTCGCTGACAGACCGTGTCTTGTTCGCCGTGGCCATATTGGCGCACAGCGACCTTTCAAGTTGCAAGTCGGGGTCATGAAACGCGCGGTTTGTTCCACAGAAGATGCGTTTCTCGCTGTCGTCTTCCTCGGGTCTTGGAATCCACGAGCTGACGTTCTGGTCTTCGGGAATTCGCTCGAAGTACACCGCCATCTCTTGTTGGTAAGGGTACGTCTCACAGCCGCCCGAGCTGTTCTTCAATACATAAACGTGGTTGTAAAAAATGGCGGACGTTGGGCGACGATATTGAAGAAAAAAGGCAACGTTGCAATTTTCTTGGACTGTATCATTATCCCAGGTAATGTTCGTTGACAGAGGTGAACCTGAGCTAATATTGGTTTGGTTGTCGAATAATGGATTTGACGTCGTGGTTGAAAGGTTTCCCGGCGCAGGACCGCCGAGGGAAGTTTTGTTGAAATTGAAGACCATTGGAGTCTGAGAATTGGTGCTGAAGCTTCCGTTGAAATGAAGAAAGTGACATGGGAATCTAATCATCCGACCCGCATCTCCGTCAAAAAAGACAGGGACAGCAAAAGCTAGCAAAAACAAACGAGAAAGCGTCGTTACTTCTCGACTAGTTCCGTTTATTTCCGACACACTGCTCTGCAGGCTGGCGAATATTGTGACGTCCGTCGAGTTTTCATTGGCGGCTAATTTCACTAGGCTTTTAAGCACCGGAGGTGCGTTTTCTGGTCGCAATTTCTGTATTGTTACTCCAAAAGATCGAAACAAATCCACCACGTCTTGAGTCTGGAACATGGCCACAAGGAAAAAGAAGTCGAAGACGACGGATGCTGGAGCTGTCAAAATAATGAGAATGTTTAAAGCAAAATGGCAACGTTTGCGATGATCGCTGCATCCGTCTCTTACGTAACGTTTGTAGCACCAAATGACAGCCATTGCAAATTCAATGGCCATTATGCATAAAGAGGATATCACGCTTAGTACACGTGACAAAAATGTGAGCTTTCCCGTAAGTCTTTGGGTGAACGCACATGATTCTGTATTCGCTATACTCCATGTTAAAATTGCAAGGGGTAAATCCTCTAGCAACTGCTCCAAAAAAACAAGAATGCGAAGAGCGAGCTCTATATTCTTCCCATCGGACTTCCCATCGGACTCGGAGACTTCTTTCCGCCTTATATGTGTCACCTTTGTATAAAGTTTTACGATGGACAACGGAACAACAACAATGACCATTAACGTTCCGCCAAGGCAACAGACGAAGTACCAAGTGCGCAAGGCACTGTTTTTCTCCTCCCCGTCTATATATGTAACATCAATTCTTGATATCTCTGAATACGCTATCCAGTCCATAACGGCGTCAATGATTGCAAGTACCATGAGGACGAACGTTTTAAACAAAAGGAAACATGATTTACATTTATTCCGGAATTGCTTGTCGCACTGGCAGCATCTGCAGCTGAAATGAAGTGCGAACAAAGAGTTTATAAATAATATATAAAAAAGTATATATATATAAACTTCAGATTATCAAATTGCATGTATTAGGCATGAAATATGAATGAAATATGTTTGAAATTTTACCCAAAGTTAAAGAATGGCTTCCCATGAACCTATCGTATGTAAGCAGGATCGATCTAACCCCGAGGGGGATTCTGGCTACATTGCATTCAGTTTAAGCGATTTAAATGTATGTAACGCCCACTTAAGCTGCCAGGGGGTAATTAGCTTTTGTGCACGCTTAAACTAAATGCAATTCTGGGAGAAAACCCTCGGAGATCGATCGATTTTGCTAGTACGTAGGGTTATGGGAACTGTCCCTAAGCTTATCCATTGTCCTTTTATGAGTTTTAGACCCCATTCCCACAGATTTTAGAACGATCTATCCCTGTGGGGAGTCTCACTAGATTACTGTCAGCTTAGCCGGCTAAAGCGTCTGTCCCGCCTACTTAAAGCTGTAAGGGGGTAATTAACTGTCGTGCGCGCTCGGCTGACTGCAATTTAGAGTGAACCCCCAGGGAGTTAGGTCTATCCGGATGGATCGAACTAAATCTCTGGGAATGCACTCTTAGACGCTGTCCTGGTTCGATTATCACCTTTTACTTGCCATATATCACTGGGGGTGGTTGGGGAGGGGTACTATACTACCACTGTTATAGATCAGATAGCAGACGAAGAGAATGTAAATAATGTCTATGGCCCTTATTACTTTTGCTTAATTTACTGTAAGTAAACCTACACTTAGGAAAAGAAACGGCAGGTAAGAACTTCACGATAGGGGCATTACCTATAAACCATTCCTGTCACACCTGTACAAAGTAATGCCCCTATTTCAAACAGACTTGAATCGTAATCAGTGAAGTTCTTAACAGATTCGTATATATTCGTAGTCAGTTCTTGCAATTCTTGATCAATCACGAACTGATTACGATTCAACCAGGAATCCTGATATTTGTCAATTCCTGACGATTCGTGGGATTCGTGGTCTGTTTGAAATAGGGGCATAACGGACATAACGAGGACAGGACTACGGCCCCCAGCGGACTACCATTCCTGTCACACCTGTCCCGCTAGTATGAACCTCAAAAGAGTGTTAAATATGCCCCGACCGTTGTCACCTGGTGTCTATTGTCCAGCAAGTAGACTGCTGCATTAGAGAGGCTAACCTATATTTTCTTTATCTTTCTTTTTTTACTGAACTGTGAAGAGGGGGGAACACGGGAATAAAATACTTTTATGCCTCGCTTCGCTTAACAAATAGAAAACACTAGACGATCGATAACGCTTCAACTGTAGTATGTAGGACACAGGAATGTGACAAAGCTGCCTGCTTTTGTCTCGTTTCGCGTTTGGTATTATTTTATGGGGGAAGGAGAAGAGTACGTGTACTAGTATCTGTGAAGCCAGCGGAGTGGCACGCGCAATCAGACCCCCACCCACCCACCCACCCAAACACACATCCCTTTCAAACCTTCAAATCAATCATTGTGCTTGGGGTCGAACAACTGATATTTGCCGACGTTTGCAAACTAATTCCCTCAAGGTAATGAGTATCACCTCGACATTTGAATTTCTGTTAAATGTTGTGACATGACGCCCTGACAACGTACGTTGTAGTTCGATCCGAGCGTTAACTATTCATGCGATCTTTCAATATCAGCTTGATTTTTATTTCTAGCATACGGTGGGGGCATGATGATAATGTACATGTACTGTGTGTGAGAGAGAGAGATGTGTGTGTGTGTGTGCGCGCGCGCGCGCTGGTCTGCACGTGCGTCTTTCTCTCTCTCTCTTTCTCTCTCTATCTCTCACGCACACATACACACACATACACACACGCGTGTCGTGACTGAACTATAAACCTACTCCTATCTTCCTCATTTCAAGCAGCAGCAGAATCACATTTTAGCTAGCCTTTCCATTTTGCCTTAACAAACGCGCAGCGCAGATTTTGGTCTCAGGTTTCCTTAACTTACCAGGTACATGTAGCTACATGCTCTGTGACAATGTCCATAGGAGACACTCTTTGTTCCATCCTTCCTTTGCGTCCACGTACGTGTACTAATACACATGTATGAACAGACTGAGGTCGGCTATCTGGCGCGCTTGAAAGTGAAACTAGGTCAAATATGTACATGTACGATAAAAGTCTATGTAAAACTGTTTTATAATTCTAGCAAGTACCGTATAACTGTAATTTGACCAAACATATAACAGATTTAATTAATCACATGCATAGAAGAGAAATTAATAACCTATATTTATTGACAAAAAACATACAAATGTTTCACTGCTTTCTGGGCGTCTCTCTTGTCATATAACTGTGTCATATAACTGTGCACGGATCGATAATTTATCAGGTCACACGCTCTCTGTCAATGCACAGGTGAAATATGAATTAGGTCAAACCTTGACATCGGGTTATTCTGTCTCCTCTTTTTATTTTTTTTTTTTTTTTTTTTTTTTTTGAGTGCGTGAGTTGTGTGTGTGTAAATATGTGTGTGTCTGTGTGCGTCTCTCTATCGCTTACCGCATCTCTCTCTCTCTCTCTGCGAGCGTATTATGTTTTTCTTCATCTGCACCTCTCGCCTGTGCATTTGTGATTAAATCGTGATAACTGTAACACTATCTAACAAAATGTGTATGTTAATTAGAACATATCACAAGTACAACTCTAAATAAAAAGCTCCAGCGCAACATTAAATGTTTGAATAGTAGGTTTCTTTGTAAGATTTATATTTCATATTCGGATCGTTAATTTTGCTCTGGTGTTTGTCGATTCACCCAACAGGTAAAATGGGAATAAGCTCATACTTTTGTATCATCTTATTCGCTTTTTGTCTCTCCTCACTTTAACTCACTGAACAGGCCAATAATATACAATAATTAAATCTGGTGCGTATATACCAGTACCGCTCAACACTCGAAAAACAGCATCTCAAATTTGCCCAAGTTGCAGTTAATTTTTTACCGTATTCAGCGTGGCTGTACACGCCCGTAGCCAGCAATTTCCAAACGGG
>NW_019775511.1:134782-216653 GCF_001039355.2 Lingula anatina
AAAAACTGGGCTTTTAAATTACCCCAGTCCTAGTTGCTGCATCGAGTCTAGACACTAGGGTTTTGCATAGACCATCGAGAAAGTCACCATCCCATTCAACGTAAATTACATCACGGAGGAAAAACATCGTTATCTTTACCGTCAGCATGCAAAGTGCAGGTACTTACAGAAAGGCGCGGGAAGAAGTTCGTGACTTTGAGGTCAAGGCCACAGTTGATCTTGAATGGGAAGGTTGGTCTCCTATCTTGTCCCCTAGACTTCACAGGGACTGGGAGTGCATGGAGAAAAATAGCACGTCACCGTATAAAGGTCCAGTGTACTATAAGCCTGTTCCCTGTGACAATCTCGACCGTCCGGGGGTGTACGAGTTGGCCGTAAACTTGCCCGTGGAGCCGTTTGAGTTTGAAGGTGATTCAAACGTTTGGCCAGTTACGGTGTATGTGGCGCATTCCACAGGTCTTTCAGGCCGCCTGGATTTGTTCTTGTGTTTTCCTGTAAAAGACAGAGTTTTGGATGCTCTGAGGTAAGTTGAAACGCGTGCGCGCACTACATATTGCATGAGAATAACGACGTTGTCCACAATCGTTGGTTCAAGAAGCAGCACGAACGCTAGCGGAATTTGAAAATGTTTAGTTAAAAGTTTTGAGGTTACAACTGAGCATCACTTCCACACAAAGACAAATGTACGCAAACACGCGCGAAAACCAAGTCACGCTCGATACGATACACGGGTGAAAGTAAAACGTTTCATTTTTTATGAATAGTGAATGATCACTTTTGTATAAAATGCCATTCAATTGATTGATAAGTTCCCTGAAGTAAAAGGATGCCACATTGATTGTATAATGACTGAGAAAATATTTGGAGCAATTTGCATTATTTAAGTTAGGATATGGTCTGAGGGCTTTTAAAACTCTTCTCAACTTCTGAATGAATCTAAATTGAGCAAATTTTATACATTTTATACTCTGAATAACTCTGTTCTCATTATGTAGCAACAACAATAGCAACAACAACAGTAATAATGATAATAATAACAAAACATTTATTCGCATATGCAAGTAAAGGATGGGTGTTACAATCATTTTAAATAAGATATTGTAATTACTTTAAAGGAGAAATAATTATTATTAAAAGAAATTGAACTGAATTTACAAGAATTGCGTTGAAAATAAAACCATGGCTACTTATATTTTTCTGTATTTTTTTTTTTTTTTCAGAAACGGGTTAGACATTTGGGTTAGAAGAGCCTCGGTACCATTCAACGATCCTCAACTAGCGCCCCTAGCGGAGGATTGCCTGACTAGAAAGCTGGATTATGCATGGAAGCCTTCGGTATCGACATGCAGGCGCATCACACGGAAAAACCTTAGTTTTTAAACATTTTAAAGCTAACAAAACCAGTTAGATCTTTATACAACAAATAATGAATTTTCCTGGAAATTCCGGCAATTTCACCAAAATATATAGGCTACTCCCAAACTGTTGTGAAAATTACGGTCTACCGCTATAAGTCCAGTTTCGAGTCGTTAATTTTATATTCCAATTTCTATCAGAGTGATGTTCAACAGTTTCCTTCTCCATTACATATATTTATTGTTACCCAAGGAAAGTTTTCTAAGCACAATATCATTTTTGTAACTCATGTGAGTTGCAACTGAATCCTAGAAATAAAACAGTGTAACGGATCATCGTCTTTTGTTAATTAACAGCTGTAACGAGATTGAGGCTTTACCAGCAATCGGTGACCACTCTTCCGAAAATAAACCAGTCTCTGCTGCTATAATCTCTTTCTCTAACTAAGATAATACACCCTAGTGTGCTTATATGCAATGTACTAGTATGGTTGGGATTGTACTTTGCAGTCATTAATTTGATTGCAATCAGAGAATATGGTATCAGATTAAATTTTTTTGTGGCTAAAAGTACGTTTTCCGATTTTACGTTTTTCCCGCCTTTTTTTCTTGCAGTTAAGTCATTCCAACTTATATGGCAACACATCCGGTGGCCTTGACCCGCTGTTCTACCTAGCTACTTGCACCCCTCTTCTTTCAGGTATCTGGCCATACCAAGAGGAAGAAATCTCCACTCCTTCCCGTAGTCGCAGTAGCCGCGCAGCCAAATCTTGGGCTCGTCTTTTTCTATTTTTACGTCACCTTTAGTAAAACAACGAAAAAAATATGAAAACTAGTACTAAATGAGGCCAGAAAAAATTAACGAGTTGGTGAACTTAGCATCTCGAGGAATCAGTTTTTTTTTTTTTTTTTTTTTTTTTTTTTTTTTTTTTTTTTGCGAATGGGAAAGATGCATTGGACTACGTTTGGTAAGTGGCAAAATTTGATGTAAGACCACATGAAAAATTTTGAAACAAAATTTTCTCAATGCTAAAAATCGCCTTTACTAACTCTTGCTAATTTGTGTTTGCCTGTACAGTGCATTCTGCAGCATTAAAAAAATTAAAATTATGCTGCACACTGATAGCATATGCCCCGACTGTCAATTCACCTCTTAATAGATACTCCTTATTCACTTTTAGGCTATAATCACAGGAATGGCCGCCAACGCTAACGTAGACTGAAACATTCTTACCCGCTGTGACAAACTCGGACTCCTAAACGCAAAACAAAAACGGACAATGATATGAATTTGAGTTACAAGTAACTATAAAGAATGAAAATAAACAGTTCACATGGAATGACATGAAAGGCTACTAAATCAAAACATAAAATGAAATAAATCCCAGCATTTTTTCACAACTTTCATTAGATAAAGCTGTTTTTTATATCCGTTTCATTCGTATTTTTTCCAATCAACTGTAATTGTAACGGTTTATATATACAAATACAGTTAAATTTTGTCACTCTCTCTACACGCAAGTTATCATTATTTTCTTAGAGAATGCTCACATATTGTACAATTTACCTTAAAGACGTCGAGAACTTGGACAGTATATTCCAGATTAGATCCCGGAAGCGGAAGTGGGTATCCAATTCCAGCTTCCAGTTTGACGTGTCTTTTAGAGCTGACAACATAGCCTCTGATAACTGAAAAAAAACATCATTGCTCATTATAGAATATCAATAATATTGAATTAAAACGGTAGAGACTTAAAAAACGGAGAAAAAAATAGTGCAATAGCCTACATAAACGATAACGTACCGTTTTAATCATCGTTAAGAAATTATTTTACAATTTAAAACAATGTGCTATCGCATGTTGTCAAGTACCCATATCTTGTTTATATTTAGTAATATCGACATCAGCCCCAATTCTCATAAAAAAAACTTAAGTCAGTTAATTTAACACTGTTCCTTTTAGGGTAAGATGTGAGCATGTGACCGTGTAACGTTTGTAACAAAGACGTTAGGCACTTAAACTGACTTTTTTCTAAATTGGAGTTAGGCACTTTCATTTGAGAAGTTGAATCGTTTTTAAGTTCTGAAGTGGGAAAGATGAGAAGCTTCAAGAGAAAATATGACTTTGAAACACAAACTCATATAGTATATAATATATAATTTAGATTACATACTATAGTATATAGGGGCCTAGTATATAATCTAAAATGGATATTACCGATGTCAGGGTTGTTGCGACAAAACCAGTCGTCCAATTGGCCCCACTTGGGTTTAGGGGTGGTGGGAACAGACCCAGGCTTGATGAATTCAAGTTTGGGCGCTACCATCTTGATGGGTACGCAGGAACAGGCCGATCCCGGCTGGGCCAACCATCCTAGAAATAACGTCAGAGTGGTAAATAATAGTATTATTTATATTTTTATACCACATTCCATTAGAATGATCTTCAATGCACTTCACAATTATATCATATAAATTCTTAATTATAATACTAAATTGGCGCAAACGTAGTCTACACATTTTGGGGTTAACAAAATTACGAGAGAGAAGGAAGGAGAAAATAAACAATGAGAAAAAGGATTGAGACATAGTACGCAATTACACTGTACACAGAAAAATAGAGAAGGAAATGCAAAAAAAAAAAAAAAAAAAAAACTCGCACAGCGAAAAAACTAGAGAGAAACTATTACGCAAAGAAGTATATTGTTGACAGAAGATTGTGGTTGACTCTATAGCTTACCCAAGAGAACCTGCATACCCAGAACAGCGAATGTCATATATGTCATTGCCATATCTTGTGTCTGTGGTGAATTGAACGAAACTGAAATGCAAGTTACAAGACTGTTTAGTGAAAAGAAAAGGGAAGATGGATGAGTGTACCAGAGAACGAGAGAGCGAGATTTAATTGTCTTAGTTGATCAAAATCGAGAGAACATTTTTTTTCGGAGAAAGACATATCTAATTATCATAGTCGATGAAAATTAAGAAAACAAGTGTTTTTGATCAGAGAGAGAGAGAGAGAATCACAAATACTCTAAATAATTATTTACCTGTTTCTTATTGTGCTTCCTTCCACAAAATTCCAGCTCTTTTTCCAATGCTTCTAAAAATCAGCGAGCAACCTTTGTCGGTATAAAAACAATGCCTACAACTTAACTGAAAACTTGCATATACATATATAGCTACTGCTACGCCGCACCTTGTAAACGTTAATCTTGCTTTGTGACAAGAAGTCACGATTTGTACAACACGGTCACGATTTCAACTTGTTTTTGCTTCCTTTAAAGAGAGCTATTAATAACCTCGCTCTCTTCCTTGCGCAAATGTCTTCATAAACCATTCTATTAATAGCACAGCATAATTTATCGAGATGAGGTAGGATGCTAAAGTGTCATGAACAGCATAGATACGCTGCTGTGACGGGCATATTAGAGGTACTCAATTACAGATGCCCTCTGTGTTGACGTTGCTGGTGACGTCATTTCTATGCAAAAACCCTCGCTGGTCACAGTGAAGAAATGTACACATATTTAGCCGATGGAATATTTGGTGAAAATATTTTTGCGGCCCTAGTAAAGGGTATGTGAAAGTGAAATTATGCACTAGCAATTTGGAGTTAAGGTTCGGTTGACAAATGTATAGGGAAAATCTTTCCTCAGCTTTATTTTACTGCTTTTTTTATTCCAATAGTTGCGTGTTAACGAGGCATTACCCTTAAAGCCAGGATAGAAGATTACTTTGGATCCTTCCTCTTAGTTAAATCAAGGCTGAATATTTTATTGCATCCCCATCTTTGTCACGTTGTTGATGTTATTATAATATTTTTAATTTCCGTAGTTACGTGTTAACGACGCATTACCCTTGAAGCTAGGATAGAAGATTACCTTGGATAATACCATTAGTTTAATCACGGCTGATTTTTTATTGCGGCATTACCTTTATCACGGAGTAGATGCTAACAGCCTAAAAATAACAATGGGCGAATTTTAACTAATAATTTGAGGATAGGTCCCCTTGTTGATCTTGTTTGTAATCCATGGTTTAATTAAACAATTAATTAATAATGGAATTGAGCTGGCTTGACACAGGACTTGAGAGCTTTTTTTCTATTTTTGTTTCCATACATATATATTTCCATATGCGATCATTATTTATTATGGCACCAAAAGAAAGGAATGGTTATAAAGAAAGAAAACATGGATGGCGTCCCGCTCTGATTAAGGGAGACTAAAAAACGAATTCGAAAAGAATTGTCTTGAAGTTGTATGGTCCGCTAAATTTATAGGTAAGCAAAATGTGCATATATGCTACATCATGGCAGAACATCTATTTACAATTACGTAATTTGAATGGGTGTGATTTTAAATCAGAAATAACACTTTCGCTCCTTTCATTAACTCCAAATTCATCAGAATGCACATAACTCTGATAATTTATGACTGAAAATTTCATTGATATGCGAAATTGGTAATATTTAAAGTTTTCAGCTCACGACAAAGTAACCCCCCCCCCCCCCCCCATTTGGCACTATTTAATGTGATGAGGAACGCGGGTGGTTTACTACTTGTTTTTCGCTGTCATGGCTAACAATGCATCTTGCGTTCACAGCATAACAACAATACAAACATACATACAAACAAACAAATAAGTAAATAAATAAATAAAGGAAAGGAAGGAACGTATTGTCCATTCTTTTTTTTAACAAATAGCAATTTAAATGTTTTCTTTTACTGTTGAATCCGGTATTTTATATTAGAAAACGGAAAAAGGCTTGACCCTTTTGACGAACTCTCCATTTTTTCCCTAGAATGATGGTTCGAAGTTCGACGTCTCAGATATTAAACACTCAATCCAATGGCAAACAGGAAATAGGCCGAATGCCCAGCATGTACAGCTTCTTGCTTTGTTGAAAAACTTCCACATTTCCATGTACACAGTTGTATATTAAGCCGGTAATGGACTGCTCTTATGTCGTCCACTATCATGTATCATATGCATGTGTTTGAAATATGCTGAATAGTTTCCACGCCATCCGGACGCATTCCCTTTTCTGTTTTTCAGAAAATTCTCAGTCGTGAACACAGTTTGTATTTTGCCGCTAGTGTTTCTCTCTGAGCCCCTGCACGCGCAAGAAGACTCCGACCAGCACGACACAGAGAACGTCTGATAATGAAATAAATATAACCTTAATGCACTAAAATTACAGCTTTATCATTTTGAACTGTTTAATGGTATATGTTCTGAGTTGTCTGTAGATCTATTACGTAGTTTCCGGTTCCGGAGAAGAATAGTGATGCCGTACCCCGTGCCAGCCAAAAGGAACACCCCAAGGTTCAGGTGGTAAACCAAATGATATGATCCCGTGAGGTCATATATAAAACCTGGAATAATAAAAATAGTAAAAAGGGAACCTAGAATATAAAGCAGTGTATTAAGCTACCAATTAATGTGGCGTGTTATACAGTTATGAGATAAAAGAATTTTAAAAATTGATGAATAGTAAATAACAATGTTAAAATGATGATGAAATAAGTGGTAGAAGTTTCCGCACACACCCTAAGCACTTAATTATGCTATTTTCATTGTCCATTTTTCATTCATCTTTAACAGCGAGCAATATAATTATTTATTTATTTAGTTTGTTTTATTTGTTTATTATTCAGCTATTAATTCATTTACTTATTTATTTCCACCTATTTTATTTATTTATTTATTTATTTATTTATTTATTTATTTATTTATTTATTTATTTGTTTGTTTGCTAGTTTGTCTGCTTGTTTGTTTTTCTGTGTACCTTACCTGACAATCCTAAGCCAACAATAACCCCTATACCGTTCCCAACGCGACTAAATGAGAAGATCTCATGGGCATACCAGCCGTCCAGTACCTCACTGCTTGATGCAAAAATACCGGCAGACATCAAACCTGCCGTAAAACCAGCCACTGAAACAAAAATATAAATAAATAAATAAACAAACAAAAAACAAATAGAAACAAACAAACAAATAAATAAATAAATAAATGGAATAGATAAAATTAATTTTTCAATTGATTAATTATATTATGTTATATTATATTATTCATAACTTGATTAATAGCTTGTTATGCTAAATATTTTACCATCGAATGCATCAAGTCAAAAACTCGGCCCCAATACCATCCCCACCCCACCCCAGCCCACCCTAACCCCATCCCCACCCCAGCCCACCCCACCCCAGCCCACCCTAACCCCATCCCCACCCCAGCCCACCCGACTCCGCTTATGAATAGCGCGGGTATTTCACAAATCTGTTCAAATATGTGTCCTGGCCTACCTAAGGCGAAAATCACCATCTGGTAATACTGCACGGCAAACCCAGCGGCAAAGTTCTCCAGTCCAAGCAGCACGCTGCAGACGATGTTGACGTACATGATTCGTCCCTTAAATAACTTGTCACCCAGTAGGGAGGTGAAGAGACGACCGCAGAGGTCCGCCGTTGAGTAAATTGTGACCACTGCAGCAGCCGACATGCTTGGCACCCCGAGGTTTTGTAAGTGCTTCACCTAAAAAATGAAGCACGAGAATTTAATTAATTTTTAAGTACTCAGTGTCAAGAAATGATCTGTTGATCTTGGTAGTAGGGCAATGTCGTCATTGCGACGTCATCTCGCCACACTGACGTCACGACGGTGACGAAATTACGTCATCTGGAATGAATATATTGTCGACAACTATTTGACAGACGACTGAAATTTTATTCTGAAATGAAATCACAAACTTTCAATGCCAGTTCTGTGTCACTAGAGATAATAGAAGTGGTATTTTACTATTACTTCTTCTACTACTTCTACTTTCACTACTTCTTTGATGAACCATTCATTGTTACTGTTGCCACTCTGTCTGTTCCATGTAAAAATACTTTTAAAAAATTCACTTACTAAAATAAATACTGGGGTAAATAGCGCCATGGATCTCAGCCCCATACTTAACACATACACGCTTCCACTGACTAGCACCAGCCAAATTGGAGGGTTGGCCAACGGCTCAACAGCACCACCACTTGAATCATCTTCGTTTGAACTTTGCCCATCTCCGCTAGTTGGAGCCTCCTGCTGGACCACTTTTAGTTCGCCATTCTCCCGAAAGGTGGCCATAGCTGACATGCCCACAACGAATGTCAGGATGGAGATGAATGCGTAGGTATTTCGCCACCCAATAGTGTGGATAAGAGCTTGTGTGCACGGGTTGAATATTAGTGAACCTGGAAATAATATAGACCATCATGGAATGAAGTGTTGGGTACATACATGTAGGCATGTTTTCTTGGTTGACAACTCAAATTACAGTGTATGTTCCACACCCGAATAACTGCATTTTATGTACACACCTTAAACTTAAGGGAGATTTTTATTTTAGGACACATACCTTAATTGTATGGCAATTAATTTTCAGTTTAGTATACATACCCAAACTGAATGACAGAGTCGGCAAGCTGGACGTCAGCACATAATACTTGTGGTCCTTGGTAAAGTACTCCGACAGCAAAAACCAAGGGGGGTTGTTGGCCAACAACGTCCCGCACCCAACCATGATGCCATAGGTCATAAACATCTCCTCGGGATGGTCCACCGTGCCGGTGAGGGCTGTCCCAAGGGAAATGGCGGAGACGCCGATAAAGACGGTCTTCCGGGCCCCGAAGCAGCGTTTCATGACCAGGGCTAGCGGCGTCCCGATGCTGGTGATGCCGTACGCCGTAGCGCCTATGGTGTCTACAGTAAAATAGAATAGAATATGATAGGGTAGGATATAACAGAATAGGATAGAGTAGAACAAAACAAAACAAAACAGAATATAATAGAATAGAGTGGAATGGGGTGAATAAGATTAGAATAGATAGAACGGAGTATACCAGAACAGAATAGAATAGAATAAAGTGAATGAATTAGACTGGAATGAAATATATTAGAGCAAAAACACAGAATAGAGTTGAATAGAATATTTCTTATTCATACAGAGAATGAGTTGGCATTTCCTGTGGTCTTTCAATGAAATGTCCAATATCTATACTAAAAAGGTGTTTTCAGGCAAAAAGTAAAGGAATAATGTAACAAAATTTTACCATACTCATTACAAACCTGCATTGCTTTTCTTTTTAAATTTTTTTATGTTTAATTACTTTGGCCGTGGTTAAATAGGCCACTTAGGTATATAAAAATGATAAAGCAAAAGATAGAGAATACCCAAACAGCTTTTGTGCCCCCCACTATGCAAGAAAAATACAAAAATGAAAATAAATTTTAAAAATTTACAAACAGCGTGAAACAATTAAAGGGATAATAACTCTTCGTTTTGGCCAAAAAATGAATGTTCCTGGAGTAAATAATTTTCCCATACTAACCAATGGTTAATGAATGCATTTCTACATTGAAAGTTAGTCCCTTTTTTTTTTTTTTTTTTCTAAAAAGTTTGTTTTTTTGTTGAAATTTCTTAAGAGATTATAACAGAGTATAGCCATCAATGGAGGTCACGTGATCTAAAGACAAGCTCAGATATCGAAATAATAGCTATAACTGCCGTTTTTGTGGTACAACAGAATATATTTAATTTCTATGAGTTGTTTACAATGTTTTTATTGTGAAATATAGATCTCATACGAAGAGTTATCCCTTTAAGCGATTAATGTCATGCTAAATGCTCATGGTTGACTAAAATTGTACGAAATAAGAAGATAAAGAAGAAAGTTTACCTAGAAAAGCCATCTTGGAAGTAGGAAACAATGCTTTGAAAATACCAAGAAACTCTCCGAATGACGTCACGATTCCGTTGTTCACGGTACGCATGACGACAGCGCTGATCAAGATGACCCAGCCCCAAGAGGCCACTTCGACACATCGGCCCATGTTTGGGAGCGTCTCTCAAGGAGCGCCACCTATTTTATCTGTAATTGAATAAATAACTTATGTAATATTAAAATTAGTTGCATGATACATCTCACTGATAGGGTGTCCTAGTAGACTTTTAATCGATAAAGCGACAATGATGGTGATGGTTCGCTACAAAAAATTGGAAGCTAATATGGGTACATGTAGATAAGAAATAACGTCATCTTGAAAGAGGCACTCCAAGCCACATATTAATGACCCTACCTACATGTAGTAACAACGAGTTCTACGGTATAGTCTGTGTGACATATGTAGGAAGAACGATTCCTGCGATGCTTTTAACATATAGTAATTTTCAAAATCAATTTCACACACTGGACAATAGAAGTGTCACCCCCTGAATCAGAGTAATTAAAGTCATTAACCTGAAGAGGCGGAATATAAGCAATGTCAGAATATCAATACTGTTGAATTTTTCAGTCAGAAGCGTTTCTTTTGTGAAATTTGATGTTAATAAAATGATACCAGGAACATACCATTCCACAGTCATTTATCTCCCCCAAAGTATTGGTTCAGTAGGGGTGACACTTCTATTGGCCAGTGTGTGTAACAAAGTTCAAATCCGAATAGAAAACGCAATTCGGTTCACTACCGAGCAACGTACAGCTTTTGAAACAAGAACATGCCTATTAATTGCTCTGTCCTTGATTAACACATATCCATACCAAACCAAGCCTTCAATCGTGTTTTTCTAGCGGATCCATTATAAAGCACATTTAATTACAAAACTCTGAGGATATATTATATACTTTTATCAGTCTCGTGATCTAGCCTGGCGTGAGATCTAGCTCATGACAGGAAATTAACTTCATTTTACTAAGATCACTCACTTGGCAGCAATTAATATGGCATTATAATCGGTATCTCCTCCGTGGAGGTCATGTTTTGCCTTTGTTGACATGCTAAGTAACGTCTAACTCAAAAACGTTGAGACGGATTTTTATAAAATTTTCAGGATAGGTCGGGCATGGGTTAACGTAGATTCCACATTTTTATGATGATCCATTTGTTAATTAATAAAAGATAATGACGACTGAGATGTCTTGATGGAGAACTGCGCACTCCGAGTGCTTTTATAGTAACGCTGCTCCAGTTTTCTAGTAGGAAATTACTAAAGGTGAAACGTCCGGATGAGGACACTCCAGTTTTAATCAGATCAGCAGCAATATGACTGTACGCTCTTTTCCAAACAGAAGCGATAATGTGAATTGTGCAGGGGAGGATTAAAATAATAATAATAATAATAATAATAATAATAATAATAATAATAATAATGAATTTACTTAGCACTAAATGCTACAATTGGCAGGGCATATACTGTAAAGTAAACAATTAATAATAATAATTATTATATTAATAATAATAATAATGTTTATTGGTTTATTGAGCACTAAATGGTATGAATACATTTGCAGGCTCACTAGACTACATTACTTACACAATATATAAATACATATAAATATATTAACAATTTATACATCAGTTACCCCCGAATCAAACTATCAAGGCAATTCCCGCAGGGAACCGCAGTAGATACTCCAGCGCAGTAGACTACTGCAATCATACTGCAAACATGCTTCAAATCTGCTTCGATTTGGGAGCTAATTAGCATATTTGAAATGTCATCATATTTGTCTGTCATGCTGCTAATCTACTGCATTAATGCTCCTCTCTGTACAAACCTATGTACTTTTTGGAGTAGAATTGCAATAGGCTATGCTGCATTTCTACTGCAAATATGCTCCACACCACTACTGCGTTAATGTTTTTTGCTACTTCGATACTACTGCATTTTCGTGGGGAATTAACACTACAGGTATGCAGAGACGCAGGTCACCAAGTTATCTCTTATAATAACTCCGATAAATTTGGATATTTTTTTTAAACAAAGGTGGTAGTGTGGTGCGTGGAAATCAACCGTTTTTAGGAGCATGCTGTATCTAACTCAGAGTGTAGTAGTGATAGTAGGTAAAGAATTCCGTAAATATCGACGTTCCTCCAACAGCTGTTATTTACTGGTACGCAAAGTGTATGTGATGCTGCTTTGCCTTATTACATTAACGATCTCCTATGCCCACAGAAAAGTTAAAAATGAATATTGCTATCCCTTGACTTACATGTAGCTAGATGAAAAAAAACAGGCGTTAGATATTTATAAGGCACAAAAATCCCTCAAATTATTTACCTTGAGAAAATTACTTCTGCAAACATGTGTTTGAGTTCCATACTGTGTTTTCAGTTTTACCGCCACGAGTAAAATTCAGCAGTCTCCACCTCTATTACGAGAGGTGTAGAAAAATGTGGAAAACAAGAACTCGAAAATGGGATTTAAATACGGTGTAATTGGGCGATTGAAGGGAAGGCGATGAAACATCCAGGGAAATTGATGCTCTCGCCTGTAAATGTCTTACGCTCACCGAGTGCATTTATCGTAGTTCAGTCCCCTAAGGCCAAAGTCAACCATTCAGTAGGGTGTTCGTAACCCTAAGTTCATCAACCTTATTTGACTTAATTGAGTTAAACTGCAATGCGAGGTGTGTCGTTTAATGATTATTGGGAGCCACGGAGCATCTGGACAATTTTGTTTTGACTGAAATTGGATTGAATAAGCTAGCATTAGTCATATCAGGGTTGTGAATTGACTGGGTAACCCTGCAATTATTATTCATAGCCAGGGCCCTTCATATTATCCATTGTACCCAGTATGTCGTGACGGGTCCTTGGTCCTAGATACTGCGTGGACTGTAGCGTAACGTGCGCGTGCACGCATGAACTGCTTAACACACGCATGCATGCATAAACATATCTTTTTACAATTCGCTGGCATTGTGCGAGTCTTCGGGCAGCCGATCGTATTTCTGTGGATTTTTTTTTTCTTTTTGTTAGGTGGATTCAGTCATATTACATATTATAACGCCATTGTATGCTTTACCTCTGCCAGTCTGTCTAAATCATGAATGCCTGCATTGTTGATGGAATTGGATCTATTTAAGGAGGGATTTAGATAATACAGGTCATGCAACCTGGCTTTTTTGTCGACCAACCGCGATTTAATTCCCGCAGTCAACGTCCCCACTTAGGGTCTGTTCTAGAAAATATATTTAAGGTAAAATATATGTGGGAGTTGAAAATGAGACAATTTCAAAGCGTGGTGTGGTTTCGCTTACGGCTTGTAATAATTTTCGCAAAAGTGACTTATACTCTAAATTCTTAATCCCATCATTATCCCCAAAACAGCGGTCACAGCAGTTATTTTGGAATCTATCTAGCTATCTATCTATCTATCTATCTATATGTAGGTTCTAAACAGCAAACTGTGTTTGCCATCAGATCATGTGGGCCTAAAAAGATGGCTATACCTCCCTAATATAATATCTAAAGAGATTATTACATAAAAATTTTTGATTAAAAAAAACATGGATTCATAAATTATTGGCAAATCGTCGTTTACCCCATGAAATTCCCTTTTTTATCAAAACGAACATTTGTTGCCAATTTAAAAGTTTACTGATCTACCAGGGTGTTTTTTGCCTTAAATTAATTTCACTACGACTATGTAGATCTATAACTACAATAATGAAAATAGAAATAACGTAGAGAATATGGACATTGACGGTTTGTTGGTTTTGTACTATAAATGCCTATGTTGCCCCTACCTTTTGTGGCGCCCTAAGGTTAGTATAACAGAGAAGAAAATGATGTCTCGATCGCCATTTCCAACAATAGGTTTTGGCTGAGCTCTAAAGAAAAAGGTGAACGACTGGGAAGGGCCTTTGCCTCAGGAAAAAAATTGTAAATGGTAGAGCACAAATAACGTACACAAACATGACGCTTTTTAAACGTATAAAATATGTGGGGACGGTAGGACTGAAAATTGTGGTGTTTGCACTGCTAAGTAAATAAACTCAGCTGAATACCTGAATAAGTTCAACAATATTATACATTGCGGATTTAGGGGGGAGAGTGTCAGGGGGGTCCTAACCGCCCCACCCCTTCGGCCTCTGGAAAAAAATCACACCAATATTCCCCTCTTGCTATTAGAATTTTGAGGAGCTGAGTCATAGTTCTAAACTGCACCAAATGTCACAGAACCTCTCCAAAACACCGAACCCCACACCAAAGGGTCAAGGGTCGGCTTCGTATCTGAGGTCTGTCATTCTTAAAAAACTGGACCCCCCCCCCCTTCAAATAATCCTGGATTCGCCCCTGTCATAAGACTGCTAAAATGACTTGCATTTTTGTGAACCCGCGTGTAAGAGAAAGTAAATCTAACGACCACGCCTTAAATATTCTGCCGTGTTTATGAACAGCAGTGCCGTTATAACAATATTAATAATGATATTTGCGTCTCATGTTTGAAAATAAACCCGGCCATAATAAAGGTTACGAGAGACTGAAACATGTGAAAGTACAACTGAAATTCACAAAAAGTACTTTGATGTAAGTTACTGATCAGTTAAACAAATAAAAAAGAGGGTTTATATAAAAGCTTTTCAATCCCCCTCTTCTGTATTAAATTCACTTCTTCTAAACATCACAACGTGTACCATTTGCTGTCTTTAGTTGCATCATTTTGCGAGGGAAATATAGACTTTTCAGTGTCATTAAGTACATTATAATGTTTTTAAATAGAATAGAAAAGTTAAAATATCTTCCCTAATGTCTCTTTATGGATTGTAATTAATCAAAATTGTTTCTCGCCCTCTACTTCACTGGATTTACATTGTATGCATGATACATAAATGCTCATACAACGGTGTATTAGATTAACTCCCAGTTTGTATGTGTACTCTGTCTATATTTTATGCATCTCTCTCTCTCTCTCTCTCTCTCTCTCTCTCTCTGTCTGTCTGTCTATCCATGTAGGTTTTAAACAACAAATTACTACTCCAATATATAAAGTAATTTCCCTTACCTCGGCGTCAGTAAGTTCCCAAGACGAGTGGTCGCTTGCTTTAAGACCAAGTACCAAAATGGCACAGCATGAGACACAAATATTGCCACCCAGACCCGCAGTCGAGGTGGTTCAGCACACTACTAGATATTATTACATGATCTACTCATCTCCAGTCGTATCAGCCGTATTGCAGCCACTGTTGCAGCGTCTTCGTGATTAAGCCCGTCTGTTAATCTAATATTCGATGCATGCGACGCAGGAGTGAGAGTTAAGTCTGAGCGCAAGAGTAATTGTGCATGTTATTTGTTATTTATTATAGACGTGATTGAGAAGGTGAAAATAATTCCCTTTTAGGGCGAGCGTAGGCAGGACTGAATAACAAGCGGTTTGCTTTTGTTGTCCAATTGAAAGAGCTTCTTTGATTATGTATAGAACGCCGAAAGAGGGCGCGCAGCGAGGTGACCAAGGTCATGATAAAAGCTCAAGGGTAAACTAGTTCGTCAGGTTTATCCCTTCTTTCTAAAATGAACGAAAAACGATATTCTTCGAGCAAACTTTCGGCTGCCTTATTATTCTCACTTTTAGAAAAGAAATAACGTTAAAATTGGTATGAGTTTAAACTGGAAGGGCAGTTTAAAGTTAATTATCACAAGTATTGCAGGGGTGGATCCAAGAACGGGGGGGGGGGGGGGGGGTCAACGATTTCTGGAAACCTGCCAGGATTATAAAAAAAAAGCATTGCCATGCTTTCAGTAACTATTTATAACACTACCAAACTGCCACATAAATTTCGGCTAGGTCCAAGAGACGGTGAGTTTTCAGAATGCAGTTCAAGTAGCTATGCTTAATTAATTGTAGTGATTTTTAGCATTTTACTTTATTTATTTCATTTTTATTTTATTTTATTTTATATTTTATTTTTATTTTTATAGCCCGTGTTATCGAGAACTTTACCTGTTCACGGATGAACTAAAATTATGTTTTATCTTCTGCAGTATTGTTTATTGGAATTTTCAGTAGAAATGAAATAAAACAAATAACTGTTGTATTAAAAAGCACATGATAAACCTCAAATTGTTCTCTATGCTATCACTGTTGAGTGTGGCACTTGCACGACAGTCAATACTACCACTGATAAACTCCACTGCACAAAGTCCGCGTTATAACTTCTTTTACTGCATTTTTATGTCTCCTTCATCCCAGAAAACCATAAACTTTCATAGTCCAATCCACAATATAAAAGAAGGCAGCATAGAATATCGATTGTTCGAGATTTGCACAAACAAGGTCGCTTTTATCATATAGCCCCAATATTGTATAATCTTAAACAATTTATGCAATGTAACAAACTGTTGCCTGTATTAAGTGTTATGGCCTTAGGGATAAAATATATATCAAATATTCAATAAGACACATCATCCTAAGAGTGCATTCCCAGAGATTTAGATCGATCCATCCTGATCGACATAACTCCCTGGGGGTTCACGCTTAATTGCAGTCAGCCGAGCGCGCACGACAGTTAATTACCCCCTTACAGCTTTTAGTAGACGGGACAGACGTGTCAGCCGGCTAAGCTAACAGTAATCTAGTGAGACTCCCCACAGGAATAGATCGATCTAAAATCTGTGGGAATGGGGTCTAAGGGACTATTATCTTTACTGGTGACCAAGCGCACTTAATAAGGAAGACCCCACAAAGGTATGCTGTCACACTTGCAATGCTAATTTAATCCCATGTGCAGCGTCCACGTTTTTATAGGGTCACCTGTAGAAGTCAGCTCTGCAGTATATTATTTTTTTTTACTCAAGATAAGCTGATTTGATATTTAGCAACATGAAAATTATACTACGTGCACGCTCGCGCGAGCTATGAATTCATCGTTTTAACATCGTTACTCATGGGCAGTACGCTTTTTTGACACCAATTTAACAACTAATCCTAATTAATTCCAACAGTAGTTAACATGTTTTTTATTTAAACCAAGTAACAACATTACTTGGGCCCTAGGATTCCTGAGCTTGAAGTTTTAATTGGATATATTGACTTATATTGCCAGGCATTAGGCTAAAGGTCAGTTTTAGTGAAGTATGGTGCTCTTCTCTGCCTCTCCCAAGGGCCCATGCGCATTATTCATAATGATAGCTTTATCAATCCCGACATATCATGTTCCTAGCCGTTAATTGTTTGTGATGGCAAAACTGTTTGCGGTGCAAAATGCCTTGTGACATTTTTCTTTTGTTGCAAAATGCGTTTGGTTGCAATATGCCCTCTACAAGACAACATGATCCCCGAAGAAGACGATTCGAAGACACTATTTGTGTACTTAAATCACACTCGCATACTATCAAAGCGGGAATCATCTACAGGTACAGGGGGGTACCTGTACATCGTGTGCATTTGTTTATTAAGAACACTACATTGTGATAAAACAGCACTTGCTAAGACAGGACTTGTCCTAGCTTGTACTTTTTATGAGGACCTGGAGTAATTTTTTCACTAGGTATTTACAGATGTTTCTCTGGCTTCTAATTCTGTGCACGTTTATGTACTGACCTGGGAGTGGGAGAGGTTGATACATTTTTTTACAATTAGAAGCAAAAACAGGAAAATTATGTCTGACTGTACCCATCCTGCAGACGGTCTTTTTAAATTTCTTATCGAGTAGCTGTAGACTTAAGTTTTAAAGGATCCTGAAGGTTTTTAAAGAGTTTATAACCATCTGCTGTTTCTCATTTAACAACAAAAATAGAATTTTTAGCAAATATATCTAAAAAAAACTATATTGTTATCTTCTACTTTATTCACTTTACCCGAATAGCAATCCAATTCCGTTAAATGTGAATTTTAATTTATACACCAATGGCTGAATTAACTTTATCTTATCTTGACCGAGCAGCGAGAAGTTTTGCGTGATGTCATCACCCGGCTGACCTTAGGAAGAGAATAGTGTATCCTTTTTTTGCCTGAAATCTGATCTGAAAACACTACTTTGGCTTGTCAAGTAAGTAAAGAGAACAGTGACCACTTCATATTACATTATCAATATGTATTTTGCCTAGTGAGGGCCATTTACTCATAACAATTGTTTATTTTTAGTACACATACGCAAAAAAACCCATATAGAAATAATGCATTTAGCAATTCATTTTTTTTTCATCATATGATGTTGATTTTCATTATTTTTATACAGCGTTGAAACACATACATTGAGGAGTCCATATTCTCTAGGAAAAAATTTTTAAAAAATTAAAAATGTAGCAAAAATGTTCATGGGTGAATAAACTAGGTCTCAGTATATTGGTTTTTAACTCTTTTACTTGCTTGCTTTTTGATCTGCTTGCATAAAAATTCTAAATTGACAAATATTGTGCAAAATCGTAAGAGAGACTTGAACAAAAGTAGGAATACCACTAGTTCATTCTTTTATATTTCATCATTAAATTCGTCTACTAAACGGATCTGTTTCTGCATATGATATACATTTTTCTCTTTCTCTCTCTCAAAAGAAACGATGATATTTTAAGTTTCACATATGTAACTCTCACATTCCATCATTTAATTTTACGTGCACGTTATAACAAAACTGAGAATATACTTCTACTCAGGTTCTTATTGCACTCAGATAAAGTGGTTACTGATTTGAAGTTTAAACCTCATTTCATTTACTTGGACTATTGCTGATTTTCTTGCAGAAAAGTAGAGTAAGAGTTTGCTATAAAAGTTAAGACGAATTGTCGGACTATAATTTCTTTGTGAATCATGTCCAGGAAGGTCATAATCAAACTATAACAACCCCCTGCCTCGAGTGACGGTTTCTGGAGGCAAGTACCATAATAATACCCACTCGACCGATTATCATAAAATTCATGTGCTACTAGCAATCCTCAGTTGTTTTTCGTCAAGAGTCGCTTTTCCATTTCTGTAGCTTCTTCTCTCATTTTCAATGCGTCATTGGCCTTTCCCGAATCTTGTAGAAGCTCTGCAATTTCACGAAGACTTTTGACAGTCACATCATTATCTCCAAGCATTTTGCGTTCCATTTCTAGACCCCTATCATGCATTTCGAGACTCCCTTCAATGTCCCCCGAAAGTTTCATTTCTCTTGCTACGTCGTGGATGACAGAAGCTGTATCTTTGGTATCTCCCTGAATTTGTTCATTGATACGCAGTGCTTTTTCAAATGCAGCAAGGGCATCTTTGTGGTTTCCTTTTGCTGATTTGACACGAGCTAGCTCACGTAATACATGTACTATGTGGAGGTTGTTTTCTCCAAGCGTTTTTCTCATTATAGTCAAAGCTCTTAATTGGTCCTCCTCAGCACCATTTGTATCACCCAATTTCAGCTTTACCATGCCAATGTTACTGAGTGCTATAGCGGTTTGAAGGTGTTCGCCATATATGGTCTCCTTAAGCCCAAGGCATCGGTTGTACAGTGGCAATGCCTCTGTCGGTTTTTCTATAAATTGCAAGGCCAGTGCTGCGTTGTTCAAGGCTTTGTCGTCGATACCACCATTCTTGCCATCAAATGCAGGATTTAAGCGAAATATATCTTTCAGGGTGTCCATAACAGCCTCACGCTCCCCTTGTTTTGCCTTCACCACAGCCTTCATAGCCTGTGCGCGGTACTTCAGACGTTGGTCGGAGTAATCTACTGCTATTGACATGCACTTCTCGATCATGCTTAACTGTTCGGCATATTTTCCATCCCTAAAAAGTTGATACGTAAGGGAATAGTAGCTTTCATAATAGTCTTTGTAATCGCTCACCACTGCCATGCTCTCATACATTTGAATTGCAGTTTTCAAGAATTCTGTTGAAGATGGTAGGTTCGCAAGTAGGTAGTTCACGTATCCAATATAATAATGTATGGAGGCAACATCAAATTGCTGTGCCGTCGGTTCTTTCTGATACATATTCAAAAGGCATTCAAAGCACCTCACGGAATCAGCGTATCTTGCTACGTGCATCAGGCCTATTGCAAGGATCTTCACCACGTGATGGGTAGCCAGCTTCAACTCCCGCGACAACGAGTCGAAAAAAGCAATGCATTGGACAAAATTTTCCTTACTACCGTCGAATAGTTCACTTGCTTTACGCACATTACGCTTTGTGAGATCATCTACTTTATCATCAGTCAGTGAATGCAAAGTCGCTATAGGCGCCTCCATGAAACGGATGAAATGTTCCATATACATGTTTTTACATGTATCATCTTTGGCAGTTTCGTGTTGTGCAAAAGCTTGTATAAGGCTGTGCATCTCATACGTCTGACTTGTTTCATCATATTTGAGTAAGGATATATCACGTAGTTCTTGAAGATATTTAAGACATTGGAATGATTTGAGATTCGTGGAGTGTTTTTCTAAAAGGGAACATGCATCATCCCTGGTGAAAGTTGACGGAAAAAGTGAAAGTATTTGATAAACTGTTTTCAAATGAGTGTCTAAGCGCTTATAGGTTAAATTGATACAAGCGTGGGCGTTCAGATCCCTGGAACCTAAGTCAAAAGCCTCAATATTCATGGTCCCTTTCGTCGTTAGCTCTTCATTTAATTCTCCCATTGTGCAACCCTGTTTAAGAAGGCGACCTAGAATGTGAAGTAACAGTGCGACGAAGCCACATTTCTCAGCGAGATGTCTCCCGGAAAGACGATCTACCGTTTGAGAATAGTGCTGTAGCAAGCTTAAGGACGCATCCTCAGACAAGCAGTCCAAATGGTGGTGGTGAATGTACATATTTGTCAAGTGAATGGTTTCTCTGGTGGTACACAATACATAGGCGTTGTTACAGTTCACATTTAACTTCTGAAGCATAGAGTAGAAGTAATCGCGTGTACTTTCCCCAAGCGCAGTTTCGCAATTGTCTAAAATGATGAGTATCTTTTTACCGTATTCGGATACAACTTGGCAGGCTTTCGAGATGAGAAAATCTGTAGTTAACTTATCTTCACTGTAGCAAGTTGAGGCTTTTAATGCGAAAAGAAGAGAAGCAGGGATGTCTTCTGAAAGACTAACATTTTTCATGTCGGCCATGATGGAACGTATTCCCCATTTCGAGATGAATTCACCAGCTATCACCGTTGCTAGCGCTGTCTTTCCTTGTCCCCCGAAAGACTGAATTGTGCAAATGCGGTGTCCTTCATATAGAAATGCATTTATAATTTTCTTCACATCTTCTGCGCGTCCAAAGAAACAACTCGGGTGTTGTGGCACAGCACACATCTTCTTGATGAGCTCTGAAAAAAAAACAAGAAACGTATTGTATTCTATTTAGATACATTTATGCGTATACAAATGGTGACATACCCTTTCAAATGTATTCATATAACAGATCGACATTCGTTAGGAAAAGAGAAATCGCTGGAACATTTGGCTATTCACCTATTCTTTGTTTTTTGTCCTCTTCAGTAACGGGGTATCCAGCAAAGAGGTCGGCCAGCCAACAATTTCCCTCCCGAAGACACGATAGAAAACTGTGAAACTGCTGATCGATGCCGTTCACCAGGATACCCATCAATATTCTGTTCTGTTCCTGGCGCGTAACTTCTTTCAAGAGTTCCTGGCATTGGCTCTCAGACAAAACGCCATTCGCGATGAGCGTAGCCGAGTTTTCCCTGACATCAAAATCGGAACCTACTA
Organism: Lingula anatina; assembly: GCF_001039355.2. Next base: position 156,595 of record NW_019775511.1, read on the forward strand.
AGTCCCAGTTCTTTATTAGCATGATTTGGTTTTCTATGGTGACTGGAGTAGCCATACTTCTGAAAAATAAGAAATGATTTCTAACAGGGAGTCTACATCGATGTTGTAAAAAAGTTGCATTGCGTTACTTTAGACAACTCAGCTATTCTGCATGTAAATGTTTCTGTAAGGGTGCATTCCCAGCGATTAAGATCGATCCAGTCTGCCGAGCGCGCATCATAATTAATTACCCCCTTACAGCTTTTAATAGGCGGGAGAGACGCTTAAGCCGGCAAAACTGACAGTATTCTAGTGAGACTCCCCACAGGGATAGTTCGATCTAAAATCTATGGGAATGGGGTCTAAGGCACAGTCAGGGTAGTCAGTTTGAATAATGATTTACGTAACGTTGAGTATTATCTGATTAGGGACAAATCGCTGAAATTACTCGATGTATAATTAACCCTGAGTGGCGAATGCAGAAATAGAAGGCAAGTAAAATAAAGAGACTCTGACCCCATTCCCAGAAATTAGATCGATCCAACTAGATCGACCTAACTCCCCGGGGGTTCACGCTAAATAGCTGTCAGCTGGGCGGGCACAAAAGTAAATTGACCCCTTTCAGCTTGTAGTAGGCAGGACGGACATTTAAGCCGGATTATCTGACAGTAATCTAGTGAGACTCCCCACGGGGATAGATCGATCTAAAATCTATGGGAATGGACCCTCTCTCAGGCCTACCCAACTACCAGACGCGGCATTGACGAATCCATTTTCACGGGTAGATCGCATACATTTTAATAGGCTGATTCAAAGTATGTTATGTTTTCTAGTTTCTATTGACATTAACAAGGTTATACTATAAAACATAAAGCTCCAGAATGGCCCATTAACTAAAACCTCTTTGCAATTGCCACCAGGAAAATATATATGTTATTCGGTAGTATATGAAGTATTAGCGAGGTAGCATTTTAGCAATAGTAGCGCAGTGGTTTGGAGCACATTTGTTGTAGAGTTTCAGTATAGCCAAAAATACGCGTAGAATATACGTAGCACAGAGAGTAGCATTAATGCGTAGATTAGCAGCATGATACAAGCATATTTCAAATATTCTTACAAGCTTCCACATCTACTGCGGAGAGCTAGAGAAAAAACATTATACTTATGCTGCAGTGCACTGGCTAGCATTAGAAGCATCACCTGTGTCACATACCAAGATGGAATACTTCAACAGTACATCACAAAGACAGTTATGAGGTATATCAAATAGAAATGCTAGGGCGCTACTCTACAGTGGTAATAATGAAGTATACATGTATCATAAAAAATGCTCCTGAACTGCTAAATAGGGGCAGTTTTGAAATAAATCAAAAACAGAATGTATCCTAAATTTAACACGCGCCATGTCATTTAATTAATCATTTTGAGGGGTGGGTATATACAGGGTTACCACTTAATATGGAATATTATTTTTTGGCGAGTAAATTTTCTACAAAATATTTAATTTCTCACTACTTTAAATCCAAAGCTGAGGTGTCACTCCATGTGTAGCCAGGTGTGTTACCTAATTACCACACAACTCTCGAAACAATTGATGCATGCAGTTGCATGTTCTGTGGTCAGAAATGTGAGGGGTGGTCTTTTCGGCAATTTCTGCCCTTGCATAAAAACGCATGGGTTTGGTCAATCTTTGGAGTGTGTTTAGGGAAGCAACAAAGGGATCGCTCTGAAACTTGACAGGTACCTTAGTGAAGATATGGTTCAACAGCTAAGCAACGCAGCTTACTATGGGCTTCTTGTTCTCAGAGAAAATGACCAGAAATGGACAGCCATTGCCAGGTAATTCAACATTTATCAGGAACCGTTTGTGAAGTCCTCCAAAGAAATGCTGCAACAGGGGCACCTACTCCAATACCTCGACCAGGGTGGCCGCGTATCACACCAAGAAGACAGGGTCGCCTTCTCCTTAAAGGACGCCGTGCTGGTCGTACAAAGACAACCAGTGTCCTCAGAAAAGAGAGGCAGAATGTCATTCAAACGCCCGTTTCAAGGTCCCTCGTGAACAAGAGATTACTGCAAGCCGGTTATTTTGCACGAAGGCCAGGAGGGAAACCACTGTTAACAGCAGGCCATATACAGCGACGTCTGCAATGGGCTGGGGACCACGTGCGTTTGCAGCCAAAACACTGGAATCACGTCGTTTTCAGTGGCGAGGCCAGATATGGATTTTTTAGGGTTGATCGTCGAATCCGTGTCCACCGACGTGTACGAGAGGCATAAAACGATGATTGGGTACTGCCTAGGGTGCAAGCAGGGGATGGTAACGTCTCTGTTTGGGGAGCATTTCATGTCGGTGCCCAGAACCAGTTGGTTTTTCTACGAGGCAACCTCATCCAGGATTCCTACTGAGACATTCTACAGCAAACAATGCTTCGATTGGTAAGAGTCAACTTTAGGAACAACTTTGTGTACCAAGAGGACTGCGCAACCCCACATCGAGGTCGCAGAATCACTGTTTTTCTTCAAAACCAATGGGTTCAGCAACTGCCCTGGCCTGCAAACTCTCCAGATATGAACCCAATTGAAAATCTGTGGGCGGAAGTAATTCACAGAATTAATAGCTATGGTCCTCGGCCGGTAAATAGTGATGAACTGCGACAGGCAAATGTCACTGCGTGGAATGATATCCCCACCCAAACTCTAAAAAACTTGTCACAGGGTATGCCATTGTAGGATGAGGGCGCTGCAAGCGGCTGCTGGAGGTCATACCCGCAATAACTGACTTTTCATGATTAACTGTAGGGAGTTCTTTGACTGTGTAACATATCACTGTCCGGAGGCTATCATTTTCTTTAATATCTTATCTTAAAGATTATACTGACATCAAACTGTTGATATGGTTTTCTGGGGGTGTTCCTTTCTTTTGAATGGCATCTTATGTCAGATTTGATATTATTGACCAAAATATCTCACAACAGAAGACTGGATGTTATTATCACTCAGTGACATACTTGTTTAATGACTCAAGCCCAAAAAAATTTAATCAGCACTCAAAAATAACAATGATAAAAAATATTCCATATTAAGTAGCAACCCTGTAGATTAATCAGCAGGTGACGAAAAGCGTGATGTTTGAAATAAACATATGGTGAAATCGACAAAGCCTGTCGGTGTTTGTCTGGCTAGTCTAGTTGGTTTTATTTAATTTTGCTTTCTGGTGTCGTTTAAAGAAATTATATTTAAAATGTTCTGTTGATTATGTATTAAAAAGTAAATCCATTGGACTTTCCTGAGAATAATATTTATATTGCCTTCATTATAAGGTAATTACCTTCGTATTTATAGTGTTATGTGGGGCCCCAAGGGGCTTTTCCACCCCTCCCCCACTCTTGATAAATAAAATTCTCCATGTGGCAGATTGAAAATGATATTGCAAAATGTATTTAAAATCGTAGGAAGGTTAACTGCAGATAATGCTGCGAGTATTTTCTTATGCGAGGGCGAAATCGGCCTATATAATTTATTATTATTATTATTACTTTTGTCTTCCGTGTTTGGAGCGCCAGTTCTAATTTTTTGAAAGCGAGGCAATTGAAACAAACACTACGATACAATTTGTAATCTCGTAAAATTTGATATTTTTTGATAAAGATCAAAGCATGGCAGACATCAAAAGATGTCTCGTTTATTATTAGAATCTTCAACAATAATAAATATACAATATACAATATAATACGTTCTTATGCGAGGCCAATTTATTAGGTTAATTGATTTTTTTAGAACTCAGAGGCTAAAAACACCAGAGTTGTTTTGTCCGTGTGCTGAGCATTGGGGGACTGAAGTTTAGATGGATTAAGGAGGCCTTAAAGGGATAATGATTCTTCGTTTTATCCAAAAAATGAATTTTCCTGGAGTAAACAATAATTCTCTCTTAATTACCAATGGTTTATGAATCCATTTTTACATTCAAAGATAGCCCTATTTTTTTTTTCTAAAAAGTTTTTTTTTTGTTATAATCTCTTAAGAGATTATAACAGAGTGGTATAGCCATCAATGGAGGTCACGTGGTCTTAAGACAAGCTCAGATATCAGAATAAAAGCTATAACTGCCCTTTGTAGTGGTAAAAAAGAATATATTATATTTCTGTGTGTTAATTGTTCACAATGTTTTATTGTGAAATATAGATCTCATACGAAGAGTTATTATCCCTTTAAGGTTAATGAAACATTTAAAGTGGTCAAATTGCTCATGTTGTAGCAGGTAGAACCTAATTTCACGTAATTGTTTCTTGAAAGTTTATATCTCTGAAAGGTGTTTCATTTCTGTTGAACACATATTTAAACATGTAAACTGAATTGATGATTAATTGGCTGTTATCTCTGTCTGGTAGCTATATGTCCATTTGCCTTACTGTTTATTTAAAATGGTGGGGAACGTGGTCGTCTCTTTTGTGTGAAGTGAACTTGGATGATGGTACTGTCAGGGCATGCTGCAGTCACTGGGGCGATGTCTAGTTGCATGTTTGTAGCCAGAAAGGGAGACTAAAATGTTATAACCAGTAATCTTAACCTGTACCGTATAGTGTATAGAAGACTTGTCAGTGCACTCCAAAAAAACAGTGTAGGAAATCTAGACATCAGTACACTTAGGTCATATGTAACAGACATTATACCGTTACCTAGCTTTAGTGATGGATGATGGCTATGTCATGCAGATAATTGTCATATGACAGATATTGGGTCATATCGTCTTTGGCTTTATCCTCTAACGATCAATCACTTGGATTGTAAACATTCCCGGAGTCACAGTGATGGATCAAGAGTGATGCATGTGTGACAGTTATTATATATTGTTATGCAGGAATGGCAGCTCTGAATTTGACAATTGTGTTCTCTGCATTATATGATTTTTTTGCATACTGGAGTCAATTTTTGGGTTTTTCGGGATTCCCCTGTAAATCTGTACTTTTTTTTTGTGTGTGTGTGTGTGTGTGTGTGTGTGTGTAAATGTCTTTATAACGTGTAGATATTCAAAATATTTCAGGTGAGCATTGCTTGAATTACCAACGAATTATATGTGTGTGTGTGTGTGTGTGTGTGTGTGTGTGTGTTTCACAGGCTCAGTCCTAATTAAGTCCTTTACCTAGGAGGCCCAGACCCCATCCTAATAAGGGCCTGGCTGGACCCACTCATAATGCTGTCTTTGCATTGTTAACAGTGTAATGGGCAGGTTTATGGACCAAGTTAATTGGCCAAGCTGCCAGTTTGTTTATATGGCATGTGTAATTATAGCGGGGATGTCTTCGACCAAGTTAATAGAGTTTATAGAAAGTTTCATATTGTGTCTCTGCCATAGTGCTTGAAGATTGCATGAAGAGGATATGAGGACTGTCATAAAGGCTGTGCCTTAAACAGCCTACCTATAGGCCTACCCAACTACCAGACTCGGCACCGAATGATCCTGAATTCACTGGTAGATCAGACCACACTACCCGTTTTCAAGGTGAGTGTCAGATCGCATTACACAGTATCATACCCTGAACAAATTTTGAGTGGTGATGCAATGCTTTTCAACCCCGCTGAGAATCGTCACTATCACATCGCGTACTAGACAAGAGCGGTGTCGCGTCTGATACTGTGTAATGCGATCTGATACACACCTTGAAAACGGGTAGTGTGGTCTGATCTACCGGTGAATTCAGGATCATTCGGTGCCCAGTCTGGTAGTTGGGTAGGCCTGACCTTTTTTCCAGATATAATAACTACCACAAGCACTGTTATACTTTGATTAACCTGATCACTGTCACTGGACCTTATTATCTTACCTGAGTTTTTTACAGCTGATTGATTAAATCTTACCTGATAAATATAGATCACAAGGTTTACCTGAAAAACCTACCTGGATTTTTTCAGGTGAAACAGATTATCACTCTTAAAGGTGGTTTTGCTCAGCCTGATCACAATCAACTTGTTGACTACCTGAGTTTTTTACAGCTGACTGATTAAAATTTACTCGATTAATGAAGATCACAAGGTTACGTGAAAAACCTACCTTAAATGTATGATCAATCTTATCGCAGTCACTGTACCTGAGAAAAGGTTGCCTGAAAGGACCAACATCAGTAGTGTAGGTTTGAACAACTGTATTTGGTATTATTTTAAACATAAAAGAATTCTCAAATAATGTCACATTAGCATGATACCAATTTATTCCTTATCCTATAATTTCCCCAAATGTATTATGTCTTAAAATAATTATTTTATCAATGTTACATGCTGTCACAGGTTAAGATGTACACTATGTGAAAGAAAACCCTGAGCTTAATATTTTCAACTTCGATAAAATCAGGATGGGGTCTGCGCCTCTTAGGCTAGATTAGGAATAGGCCTGATATATATATATATATATATATATATATATATATATATTTGCCACATTTTGAGCAATAAATTTATTGTGTGGCCAAACTATGGGACTAAATTATCATTAATTGCGTATCTATATAAAAAAGGTTATAAGGACTTTTGCCTTTCACTTACATGATACAGTTGAACTTAGAAAGATCGCTCCAGATTTATATCTGTTTATTACATTTTTACAGCAATGATTATACAGACTTGACATTTAATATGGAATATTTTTTTCCAAATCATTTTTCATCAGTTTTTACCTATTTTGCTGTCTGATAAATGAAAATAAGGATTAAAATCGTGTTCTAATAACTTTTAATTATCTCTTTGATGTCATTGTGACATCAGTTCATTAATAGAATTCGCCAGAGAAGCCAACAAAAACACATTGCCTTTTCTACTTCATACGACAACCTTTAAAGAGATATTTTGGATCTCCATATTTTCCAAATTATTGTCTGTAAAAGAGTTACACGCTCCACAAAGGACCCTCATGTCAGTGTCTAGTCACAGTAACAGTCGCTGTTACGTCTGACCTCTTCTGGCTGCTACCAGTGCTCTCAATTGGCAAGGCATTCCTAGGGATAGGTTTTTAGAGTTCAATCTGGAATAACATTCCAGGGATGGGTCAAAATCTGTCCAATTTGGTCCAGTTTTGTTGTAGGACATGTAGGCCATTCATTTGGCGAGTGATGGCCTACCCACATATTGTCTACGTGGTTCAAATATGGCGGTTTTGATGACCAAGGTAGCTGTTCATTCCCTTGGTTCTCTAAGTATTCTGTTATTAAAAGTGCTCTATGTGAACCGGCAATCTCACCGTACAACCTAAAATTGTTCCTAGGGTGCCCCCTATCGAATGATAGTCAAGTGGTTCCCAGATTATTCCTTTATTTAATCTGGTTCAGGTTTTCGTCGATGACTCCCATTGGTGTTTTGGCACCAATGTGGGATCCACTTCAAATACTGACGCTGTTAATGACCTAAGTCACTTTAAACGCGGCACACACTTCGTCGTTGGCCTCTTCTGGATGTCTGTAAACTCTGTTTTGATTAGTTGAGCGGTACAGGTGAAATCTGACCTCAATAAAGAAAGCCACGAGGTTTTATTGTTCATCCCAGAAACGGTCAGGGTCCCCAATTCATTAGAGAAACATACAACGATGTTTTGCTGTTTACAGTAGGTTCCTCGGAGGTCGTCTGGTATTCTAACCTGCTAAAACCAGTTTGGTGTTCGCTAAGGGCCTTGAAAAATGCGTTTTGGTGGCAATTTACCCCTCATTCTGAACGGACTGGGTGGTTTTCGTTTAGTTGCAACACCATATCCTGAAAATCAGTGGGTCCTTTACTCTGGTGGTAAGATTTTAATAGATTGGGTGTGGCCTCTATGTAGGTACATCAGTCTGGGCATTACACTATAAAACTGTATGGACCGTTTCGTTTGGCGCAATTAACTGTCTGGCAATGTCTTTCTTTTTCGCGCCATTTTGCCACAGATTAACAAATTTGTAAAGCACTGCATAACTCATTTTACACACTGTAAAACCGACCACCTGCATGCAAAATTTCAAATTCTTCTATGCAGTAGTTGCCGATATATGGATACTTTTTTGACAGAAGCATGCTTTGCCAAAGCCAAGTTTTGACCTGCCCAAAGGAGCACTAACCAATTAAATTACTGCATATTACATAATGCAGCAACGTAACAAACCTGGTATTCTGTTAATTGGAAGCGACACACCTGACTACACACTTTTCCATTCACATGTCTTATATGAGATCGCAGTTTTTTGAAAAAAGAACGCATTTCTACCTAGGCGTACCCTCAAAATTGAAATATTCCATATTAAATGTCAAGTCTGTATATAGCTGACACGTCTGAGATAACAGCCCACGCTGCAATAAATCACCAATCTATTTTCTGTTGATTACGCAGTGAGCAAACATGCATTTAGTTCATGCAGGGAATTATATGGTCGACTAGTTGATGCACTCCCATGGTTCATATAAAACAATTCATTCATGAAAGCGGGGCTGCGTTATTCAAATTAACCAGTTAAGTTGCTATTTTTTTTTTTTTTTTTTTTTTTTTTTTTTTTTTTTTTTTTTGTAACTTCGGAACTCAGCTTTATTTGTAGATATTATTAAACACCAAGGCCCGGTTTCATAAGGACGTTTAGCACTAACCAGTGTATAAGCGTAACCAGTGGATAAATTCTCCTAACACCTGTTAACTAAACGACAGTGTTTAAACAGTTAGTGCTTAACGTCCTTCATGAAACTGGGCCCAGAAAATAAAAATGTTACTATCTCGGCAGTTACGGTGCCAGTCCGGGTTCATATCAATAATGATATCTCCCTCAAACCATATCCCTTGACATCAAATCATACATGGATATCGAAGACGAATTGAAATTAAAGATACATGTGCATATAACATCAATACAAAAGCAGGAATATTGATGAGCCCTGCTCCTCAAATTAAAAAAAAGCATAGAAGTTATAGGTATTATCACTACGTGTACAAGTTTAAAAGGGTGAAGGGAAGGTGTGGAAATGCTACTTTGTTAAGAACAGCGATCTATTTTGTAAGCGATATCCAAAATGAACCTCTAGTTATAAAGGGATTAGGCTACGGAGAAAACACTTTCATTTTTATGGACCAAACGACCTTTTCTTAAGATGATCAACTCAACTCTGAATCCATAGAACTTATTTCTAAAGAAAAGTACTGCACCTTATAGCCGTATCTCGAACTAGACCTCTTCCTAAGGTTAATATCCCTCATTAATTGTAACGCTGTACAACTACACTCCGCTAAAAATGTACGTTTACCTTATGTCTTGTGGTGATGGCTCCTCCGAGGTCTAGACTGATTTTCTTCCCCTTTCAGTGTTTTTCGTGTGATATTCACACGATGCCGCATTTTGTGAAAACTGCCAGCTTGTAAGAACTTCAACTGAGATCTCTTCTTGGTGCGGGGCTTTCACCACGTCAACGTACAAAGATAAGCTCAGTCTAAATGAATATCTATTGTGAGCTATAATCGACCGGCAGTTGTATTTATTTAGCTTCAATATAATAGATAAGATAAGCGAGAGTCGTGTCAATGAAATAAAAAACAATCCTTATAAGTTGCATACACAATCGAACACAGAGACTTTAGGCACGTATTCTGATTTGAGACACGTGTCTGATTAAGAGGAAATGAAGCAATTGAGCTATTACCATTATACTCAACTTATCGAACACGTCACCTCAACATGAGATTTGAGGCGCGTTTTGATTTGAAACAGCATATGAAAATTTGCCGCGAGCTGAATGAAAACCTTCGTTTGAGGATCCCAATGGGTTTCAAGTACTGCAGTTTATACCACTGGTCCATCACAACCCATGATGACTTTCTTCGAATAATGACATAATAAAATTGCTCATGGAGCAAGAACTTACGAATTATTAATAAGCTTAACTTTCAACACAGCATATTTACACTAATAGCGCAAAAAATAAAAACAACTTCGAATAAAATTCTTCAAATTTTAAGGGTTTAAGCAGCCAAATGCAAGGCGAGTGTCATTTTAAGAAATGCATTTTTTCACAAATTTTGAGTTTACAAAGCAATATGGTCGAAAAAACAAGGCGTGTGGAGTAAACAAGGAAAATGCCTCTAGTATTATACAAATAAATCTGATTTAAATACCTTAACTGTCACTTCTATCTTCCTATTACGCTTTAACTTGATATTTACGATTGGCATCTACACTTTGTTGTAAAGTTGTACTATCACTTGAGAAAAATGCACACCAAGAGCATAATGTAAAAGCAGTGCTTTCTATTTTTCAACAAAATGCCAAATGCGGCCTTTACAAGCATAGTGTGCTAGAGTTTTAATATGCGATGAATAGCATAGCTAACAAGAGTTCGAGGGGGTTTGCACTGAAATAGATTCTGGATATTTTCCGTGTAGCAAATGGATTGAAGGAAGCAAATAGACCTACTCATGACGATTCTAGGACAATTTCCTCCGGACGACCCCCCCTCCTCCCCCCCCCAAAAAAAAAAATATATATATATATATATATATTTATATATAAATATAATGAAAAGAGTGTAAAGTTCAAAACATTTCATCCATTTTATTTATATTTTAAAAAGTGTGATATTACTACTTCATCATTAAAAAAATTATTTTATAACAAATTCCTTTCATTTCACTTCCTTACAAAAGGAATTCTACTTCCTTTCTTCCCTGCGAACTACCGGTGTAAGGAACGATTACTGTTGGCATGCATGAAATAACACGTTCCTCACTACTGTGCGCCCCTGTACCAGATACAACATTTCCATTGTTTAATATCTTTCAGTGATGACGACCTATCCTATTTTTTTTTTTTTTTTTTTTTTTTTTTTTTTTTTTTTTTTTTTTTTTTTTTTTTTTAGGCCGGGTCATCGAGAACTTGACCTGTCCATGTGTAAACTAAAATTACATTAAAATTGAACAGTTGGCACGCGAACACTAGTTATGAATTCACCGTTGTCAGTGAAGAAAAAAAATATGACGCGATATCGCAAACTTTCGACCCGTGTAACCATTTTGCCATAGAATTGGGGCTATCTTGATAGTCTACTGTCGTGCACGCCCCTATAGGTCTCTTTTGGAGTTTTAGGACGCGAATGATGGCTGCTCATTGGATGTCATAGGGACCATTCCCACATATATTTGGATCGATCTATCTTCCTGGGGAGTCTCCCTAAATTGCTGTCAACTTGGCCGGCTTAAATGTCCGTCACACCTAGTTAAGTTGGTAGATGGTAATTATCTTTACCCCTAGCTGTTTTGGAAGGCGTAACTCTCTGGCCAGAGAAAAATCCTACTGCAATCTCTCATCACCGAGCTATTTCTTTTCTGAGCTATCGTATAAGTCATCATCATGCATTCCATAGAAATAATTTCATTAGTTTGAAGACCCAACTTGTTAAAAAATGCATTGTCTGTATTAACAGTGCACTGAACTAAGATGTGTTTTTCATCTTTTATTTCCTTTTTATAATTGCAGTTTTCATTAGAAACTTATGTGCAAGGATCGATTGTTGGCCTTAACAGCCTTAGTAAACGACTCGACTCCTGTAAAATTGATATATAAAGACAACAGTCTTTCAGAATGCTCAGTATCCCGTACAGTATCCCTGTTTTTGAATGACATTATTCTGCCAGTCGCTCCGCTGTCACCTTTATGGGTAGCTCTTTCTCATCCCACTATAATATAAAACCTTATTTTTTAATTTTTATTTTATCAATTTATTTGTTATCTATTTCTTCTGAAAAGAAACCTTCCTTAAACGCATACACAATATTTGATAAATACCCATTAGCGTCATGCAAGTATTCATAATATAATATCATATTAATTACAATATTCCAATAAACTGTTACGATAAATGACAATGAATATACCGTGCAAGAGAATAATATTGGCCGATAGTATCCGGCAATGTTATAACTCCTATTTTCTAGGAATTGTGTACATTGTGCATGTTATTTGTTATTTATTATCGAGACGTGATTGAGAAGGTGAAAATAATTCCCTTTTTAGGGCGAGCGTAGGCAGGACTGAATAACAAGCGGTTTGCTTTTGTTGTCCACATTGAAAGAGCTTCTTTGATTATGTATAGAACGCCGAAAGAGGGCGCGCTGGGAGGTGACCAAGGTCATGATAAAAGCTCAAGGGTAAACTAGTTCGTCAGATTTATCCCCTCTTTCTTAAATGAACGAAAGACGATATTCTTCGAGCAAACTTTCGGCTGTCTTATTGTTCTCACATTTAGATAAAAAAATTGACATGAATTTAAACTGGAAGTGCAGTTTAAAGTGAATTATCACTAGGACTGCAGGGGTGGATCAAAGAAAGGGGGGGTCAACGATTTCTGGAAGCCGATCAGGATCATAAAAAAAACATTGCCACGCTTTCAGTAACTAACAAACTCTACCGACTGCCATATAGTTTTTGGTTAGGTCCAAAGCATGGCGTGATTTAAAAAAGCAGTTCAAGAAGCTCTATTGGGTACGTTTTTTTTTTTCCAGCATTTTATTTTATTTCATTTTTATAGCCCATGTCACTGAGAACTTGGTCTGTCAACGCGTTATCTAGAATTACAGGTGTCTTTTTTCGCTAATATTCATTGTGATTTTCAGTACATTTAGTACAACAATAATACAAATTACTATCTGTTGTATTTAAAAAAACACTGATAAACCTCAAATTGTTCTCAACATCTTCACTGCTGAATGTTGCACTCGCATTGCTGTCACACACTAACACACTAGTGCTAAATTCCACTGCACAAAGTCCACGTTAACTTCTTTTACTGCATTTTTATGTCTCCTCCATCCCAGTGTACCACAAACTTTCATAGTCACAACAAAAAATTCACAACAAAAAAAATCAACAAAGAATATCGATTGTTCGAGATTTGGCCAAAAAAGGCCGTTTTTATAATATAACCCCACAATTGTAATCATTTAAACAATTTAAGCAATGTAACAAATTGTTGCCTGCACCGGTATTAAATGTTATTGCCCTAGGGATAAAATATATATCAAATATTCAATAAAACACACCATCCTAAGGGGCAATAATCTTTACTGGTGCCCAAGCGCACTGGGTAAGGAAGATCCCACAAAGGTATGCTGCCACACTTGCACTGCTACTTTAATGTGCAGCGTCCACGTTTTTTACAAGGTCACCTGTAGAGGTCAGCTCTGCAGTATATTATTTTTATACTCAAGATAAGCTGCTTTGATATTTAGCAACATGAAAATTATAAAACGTGCACGCTCGCGCGAGCTATGAAGTCATTGTTTAAACATCGTTACTCATGGACAGTACGCTTTCATGACACCAATTTAATTACTTATCTTTATTGATCCCAACAGCAATTAACATGTTTTTTTTTAATTAAACTCAGTAACAACATTACTTGGGCCTAAGGATTCCTGAGCTTGAAGTTTTAATTGGATATCTTGACTTATCTTACCACGCATTAGGCTAAAGTTCTCTTTAGTGAAGTATGGTGCTCTTCTCTGCCTCTCACAAGGGTCCGTGCACATTAATCATAATGATAGCTTTATCAATCCTGACGTATCATGTTCCTAGTCGTTAAAGTAGATAGCAGGAATAACGATGTAAAGCATATAAACAACCAGCCCAGGGATGGCCACACCCCCATGTGGCAAAAATTCCAGCAGGACCCATGCGTATTCCAAAAGGCCGGTGTAACAGTAATCCAAGTCCCCCAGGAACCGAGGTCCTTCGGACCTCGGTTCCTGGTAATGATTGTCTGTAGGACTAACATTACTTGGGAATAGTAGTCCTACAGGGACTTAGGTTCCTGGGTCATAATTATAGTAGGTAGGACTTGTATTACTGTTGGACTTTTATCCCCTGTTACACCTATGACAGTAATAAAAGTCCAGCCATTTGAAAGTCCTATCATTAGCCAATAATACTGTCAAATGATAAAACTATAAATGTATATGAAATCCTTCTGGTGAGCCATATATGAGACAAAAAATGAGAGGTTTGCAATTTCAGCTCGTCTGTGTAGTGGTTAGCGTGCAAGACTACAAGGTGAGAATTTATGAATCCTTCTGTTGCATCTATGGGTTCGAGATCTACCTTTGACATACCTTACTTCCCCCCCCCCCCACTTCCCTCTATTTATTACTTGTAGCAAAATGTTTAATGGTTTTTTAATGTCTAATATGTGTACGCAATTCCTTGCTCATTACATTTACAACTTTTTTTGTATTGTCTTTTAAGTGTCAAAGCACCAAAATAGCAAAGGGTTATTACATAATATATAATTATATTGCAATTTTCAATTTCTTAACTGTCTTGGTTTGTCTTAAATCTCAGCCCATACTTTCCAACAGCAAATTTCCATCGAGTTTTCCATCGAGTTTTTAATTTCAGCGAGTGTAAACCGAAAAATAAATCTAAGAACGGAGATCCCGCGTTTTTTGTAAAGTGATTTTTCTCTTAGGAATAAGGTTTTGAAAAAGAGAGAGAGGGAGAGAAAATAAGAATTTCGACGCAAAACACAAAAGGTACACCCCAGTAGAAAATGACATGAAATAATATACACTTTACACATACCTCAAAGGATGAAAATAAGAGATGCCTTTGGATGGTGCCTTATTTTGTTTAAAAAATATGGGGCAAACCAGGCTCATACATATTGTGCAGTGAGGGAGGATTATACGCCAAAAACATGCGTTAACACGCCAAAATTTGCGTTTACTAGATGAAAAATGCACATAAAATAAATTGTTTTTGTTTCTTCATTAATATGCATATAAACTGCCTGTCGGAAAACATTGTAAAATATAAAGATAAAATGTCATATAAATATAATAAAGCAAACGTTTATTATATCTGTAAAACTAGTATGTCTCTATTTCTATTTATCTATGTCATTTCTTGGTGTAAACTATATAGGACATGCGTTACTAAAATATTAGGAACGCACGTCCCATTAGGACGTGCGTTACTACACGTAGGACTTACATTACTTGGGTGCCTTCGTCCTACGGACATTGAATCCTAGTAACGTATGTCCTAGGACTTCCATTCCTAGCAATGCATGCCCTAGGACTTGCATTCCCAGGACTTAGTGTCCGAGCGGACTTGCGATACGAGGACGTGCACTCCTGCCACACCGGGTCTATTAGTTCCCCAAGGTTTCTTGCTCTTAAATATAATGGTTTAAGGGTAGATAGCAAGAAGCACGATGTAAAAAAGGAATCAACCACTCCCAGGATTGACCACACTCCAAGTCGCACTAATTCCACGCAACCCATATACATGTATTTTCTTAATGAGAGTTAATCAATCCCCAAAGTTTGCTGTGTTCTAGGAGGAGATTAACAAATTGTTATTTGAATGAAAACGTGTAAACCTCCGCCACTGATGTAGACTCACCAGATTCAGCGTACGGAGTCGAGGCAACGCCGTCCCCATCCCAAGGCTATTTCGATATTGCTTCAAACCGTTTTAATTTCTTAGGGAAAAACTATTTGTGGTTGCAAAATGCCTTATGACCTTTTTTTTTTTTTTTTTTGGTTACAAAATGCGTTTGGTTGCAAGATGCCGCTCTACAACACAAGATGATCCCCGAAGTAGACGATTCGAAGACACCATTTGCATATTTTTTAGCCGACGGCCACGCAGCCATTATCAAAGCGGGAATCATATGCAGGTACTTGTACATTGTGTGCATTTGTTAAATAAGAACACTACATTGTGAAAAAAACAGCACTTGCTAAGTCCGGACGTGTCCTAGCGTGTACTTGTAGCTTGTATGACGACCTGAAATAATTTTTTTACAAATAGAAGCAAAAACAGGAAAATTTTTGTCTGACTGTACCCATCCTGCACACGGTCTTTTTAAATTTCTTACCTAGTAGCCGTAGACTTTTAAGTTTTAAAGGATCTAAAAGTTTTTAAAGAGTTTATACATGTACCCATCTGCTGTTTCTCATTTAACAACAAAAATAGAAAATATATTTTAGCAAATATATCTAAAAAACAATATTGTTTTCTTCTACTTTATTCATTTTACCCGATTTTCGTTAAATGTGAATTTTAATTTATACACCTATGACTGAATAAAATCTTATCTTATCTTATCTTATCTTATCTTATCTTATATTGACCGAGCAGCGAGAAGTTTTTTTATTGACACAAGCAGAGAGAAGTTTTGCTTGACGTCATCACCCAGCTGATCTTTGGAAGAGAACAGTGTATTCTTTTTTGCCTGAAATCCGATCTGCATACACTACTTTGGCTTGTCAAGGAGGTAAAGAGAACAGTGAGTACTTCGTATTACACTATCAATATGTATTTTGCCTAGTGAGGGCCATTTACCCATAACAATTGTTTATTTTTAGTAGACATACGCAAAAAAAACCCCAAAGAAATATAGTGCGTTTAGTAATTCAATCTTTTTTCATCATATGATGTTGATATTAATTATTTTTATGAAAGGCATACATAGAGGAGTCCATATTATCTAGGAAAAATGAGAAAATATTAAAGATGTAGCAAAAGTATTCATGAGTGAATAAACTAGGTCTCAGTATATTGGTTTTTAACTTTTTTACTCGCTTGCTTTTTGATCTGCTGGCATAAAAAATTTAAATTGACAAATATTGTGCAAAAGAGAGACTTGAACAAAAGTAGCAATGCCACAAGTTCGTTCTTTCGTATTTCATCATTAAATTCGTCTACTAAACGGATATGTTTCTGCATATGATATATTTTTTCTCTTTCTATCTCTCAAAAGAATCGATGATTTTTTTCGTTTGGCATATGTAACTCACATATTTAACTTACATTTCATCATTTAATTCGTCTACGAATGCACGTTATTTATAACAGAAGTGGGAAATAACGTCTACTCAGGTTCATAATGCACTCAGATAAAGTGATTTCTGATTTGAAGTTTAAGCCTCATTCCATTTACTTGAACTATTGCTGATTTATAATCTAAAAGTTAAATCACTCCTACATTAGTTTCCTTTATAGGAGTTATACATTATTGCAGACTACCCGGTAGCGTTAGTTAAAGTGCTTTAAAATCGGTCTATGTGATTTTAAATTGACTGAACATTGCCAATTAAAAACATGTCTCTCATAGCACGTGGAACTAAGCACCCACTGAATATTGAAATAGTTTTTTTATCTAAATTTTGCAGCAGTGGAGCAGACATAGAGAGAGCTAACATCATAAGCTGCTCAAAAGATACATGTACTTGCACATACGTTTCAAGCCTGGAATTCGTTCAATTGTAAAAAGGATATACAATAGATAATTATACAACAGAAATATATGAATTTAATACATATTATATACGTTATTGTTTAGGTCTGCCTAAATAAATGCTCTCTGCCCTGTATATCTGAAGATAAGTGTTCCCCATTATGAAAACCACTCGACCAATTATCTTAAATATCATGTGCTACTAGGAGTTCTCAGTTGTTTTTCTTCGAGAGTCGTTTTTCCATTTCTGTAGCTTCTTCTCTCATTTCCAATGCATCATTGTCCTTTCCCGATTCTCTTAGAAGATCTGCAATTTCACGAAGACTTTTGACAGTCACATCATTATCTCCAAGCACTCTGCGTTCCATTTCTAGACCCCTAAAATGCATTTCGAGACTCCCTTCAATGTCCCCCGAAAGTTTCATTTCTCTTGCTACGTCGTGGATGACAGAAGCTGTATCTTTGCTATCTCCCTGAATTTGTTCATTGATACGGAGTGCTCTTTCAAATTCAACAAGGGCTTCTTTGTGGTTTCCCTGGTCAGATATGGCACGGGCCAGCGTGTGAATTGTTTCCGCTGTGGCTTTGTGATGTTCACCGGTAACGTTCAATCTCATAGTCAGCGCTCTCCTGAGGATATTAACTGCTTCGTCCACTTTGTTAAGTTCAATCATTTCATACCCTTCGTAAGTTAAGGTATCTGCTACAGATGAACTTTCACCAAGCAAATTTTCGCGAATTCGTAAGGATTTGCGATAAATATCAAAGGCAGCCTCGTGGTTTCCCTCTGCTGATTTAACACGGGCTAGCTCATGTAATACATATGCTGTCTGGACGTGGTTTTCTCCAATCGTTTTTTTCATTACGTCTACAGCCATTTTTAGGTCCTCCTCAGCGCCCTTTAGATCATTCAACTGCCGCTTCACCCCGCCCATGTTGCCAAGCACTACGGCAGTTGAATGGTGTTCACCATATATTTTATCCATGAGAACAAAACATCGATTGTACAATACCAATGCCTCTTTCGGCTTTTCGAGGTAATACAAGGACAGTGCTGCAATGTTCAAGGCTTTTTCGTCAACGCCATCCTTCTTGCCATCTGACGCAGAAGCCAAGCAAAATATATCTCGCAGGATATCCATTACAGCCCACCCCTCCCCTAGTTTTACCTTTGCTAATGCCTTCATAGCCAATGCGCGGTATTTCAGACGTTGGTCAGAGTAAGATACTGCTAATGACATGCACTTATCGATTACACTTAATTGTTCGGCATATTTTTCATCCCGAAAGAGTTGAAACGCAAGGGAATAGTAGCTTTCATAAAAGTCTTTGTAATCGCTGACTACTGACATCTTTTCATACATCTCTATTGCAGTTTTCAGAGATTTTATTGCACGAGTTGGGTTTCCAAGTAGCCAGTTCACACGTCCAATATAATAATGTATGGAATTAATATCAAATTGTTGTGACGTTGGTTCTTCCTGATACATATTCAGTAGGTATTCAAAGCACCTCAGGGAATCAGCGTATCTTCCTACGTGCATTAGGCTTATTGCAAGGATCTTCACAACCTGATGAGTGGCCAGCTTCAATTCCCGCGTTAATGAGTCGAAAAACGCAATATATTGGACGTAATTTTCCTTTCTACCTTCAAACAGTGCACATGCTTTACGCACATCACGGTTTGTGAGATCATCTTGTTTTTCATCGGTTAGTGAATGTAGACTCTCTATAGGCGCCTTCATTGAGCGGATAAAATGTTCCCTAAATTTACGTCTATTGTCTTCGGCAGTTTCGCGTTGTGCGAAAGCTTGTATAAGGCTATGCATCACATACGTCTGGCTTCTTTCATCATATGTGAGGAATGAGGTATCACACAGGGCTTCGAGATGGCGATTGCACTGTAATCCTGTGAGGTCCGAGAAGTGCTCTTTTAAAAGGGAACACGCATCTTTCTTGGTAAAAGTTGACGGGAAAAATGAAAGTATTTGATAAACTGTTTTCAAATGAGTGTCTAAGCGCTTATAGGTTAAATTGATGCAAGCGTGGGCGTTAAGATCCTTGGTACCTAAGTTAAAAATATCAATATTCATGGTCCCTTTTGTCATAAGCTCTTCATTTAATTCTCCCACTGTGCAACCCTGTTTAAGAAGGTGACCTAGAATGTGAAGTAACAGCGCGACGAAGCCACATTTCCCAGCGAGAATCTTTCCAGAAGAGGGATCTACCTTTTGAGAATAGTGCTGTAGCAGTTTAATAGAATCATTCTCAGACAAACAGTTCAAACGGTGGTGGTGATAGTCCATATTTGACAGATGTATCGTTTCTCTGGTCGTACACAACACAAAAGCGTTGCTGCAGTTCAAATTTAACTTCTGAAGCATGTAATAGAAGTAATCACGTGTACTCTCTCCAAGCGCAGTTTCGCAATTGTCTAAAATGATGAGTACCTTTTTTTTGTATTCGGATACAATTTGGCAGGCTTTCGAGATGAGACGTTCTGTAGTTAATTGTTCCCCACTGTAGCTAGTTGAGGGTTTTAATGCGAGAAGAAGAGAAGCGGGGATGTCTTCTGAAACACTAACATTTTTCATGTCGGCCATGATGGAACGTATCCCCCATTTTGAGATGAGTTTATCCGCTATCACCGTTGCTAGCGCTGTCTTTCCTTGCCCTCCGAAAGACTGTATTATGCCAATGCGGTGTCCTTCATCTAGAAATGCATTTATAATTTTCTTTACATCTTCTGCTCGTCCAAAGAAACAACTCGGGCGTTGTGGCAGAGGACATATTTTCTTGATGTACTCTGAAAAAAAAAAAACAAGAAATGAATTGCATTCTATTCAGAACCTTTTGGCCATTTTTGAAATGGTGGTATAACCTTTCAAATGAATTGAAATGATACAACCACATTACACGGAGAAGCAATGGGTTTCTTTGACTATGAGATTGATTGTTACCGGTGAATATAAAAAAGGCACGACGGAAACAATTCACATGCTGGCCCGTCCATTTGTGACCAGGGAAACCGCGGAGAAGCGCTAATTGAATTCGAAAGAGCACTGCGTTTTAAGAAGCAAATTCAGGAAGATAGCAAAGATGTGCTATCCACGCCGTAGCAGGAGAAATGAAACATTTGATGACGCTGAAAGGAGTCTTGAGATGCATTTGAGGGATCTAGTTATGGAACGCAGAGTGCTTGAAGACCACGCCGTTACTGTCAACAGTCTTTGCAGAATTGCACTGCTTTTAAGGGAAGCAGGAAAGACCATAGAAGTATTGAGAATGACAGAAGAAACCACCAAAATGGAAAAACGACTGTGGAAGAAACATAATCGGGAGTTGTTAGCAGCACGTGATACAGTATTTACAGATATGATGATCGGTCGAGTGGGTTATATGGTAGAGTGCATTTGCCTCCAGAAACCTTCTTTCAAAACAAGGGATTGTTACCTTTTTGGGCATTCAGACGCGTTTGGTCATTTAAAAAGCAAAGATATACCCTCGCGAGTGTAGTAAAATAACAGACCGATCAGGCCCGTAGCCAGCAATTTCAAAAGGAGGGTTCTTTTTCTGAAAAAAGTGGACCTCTTACCATATAATCCCAATGTACCTATAGGTCATATTTTACCCAGAGTGGACCTTTTTCCAGCAAAAAAGGGGGGGGGGGTCTTTCGAACCCCCCGAACCACCCCTGGCTACGGGCCTGCCGATATTACGTCATAGCAGCAATAAGAAAACCCTGATTTTTATGGTCTGCGAAACATATTTCTGACATTGACTTAAACGTTAAAACCAATTTGTTTGTTATGCAATTCATTAAGAACCTAAGGAAATGCATAATGCAATTGTGACTGGAATAAGAGTGTGTCACAAATTCCAGGACCTTTAAATTCAGATATCATGATCAACCGAACCCATGGTTTCTGAGACTGGGGGTTTGCTAGATAATCACGACCCCTGTTATATATTGTGAAAGGGAGATTCTAGTACAATACAGATTCCTCAGACATCCGGACTTTATATTCCAGGACTCTATTCGTTTCTTTACATATGACAAGAGTCAGATGGCGGCAAGATGGTGTAGAGGTTGACACTAACTCAAGGATACGGGACTTAAATTGTTTTTTCTTGCCATAGACAAGTGAACCCAACGTTTGATATGGTACATTCGTTACAGGCATACATCCATGAATGAGCTGATCGGGTGGAGAAAGTACAAACAAGTTTAAAAAGTTATATATTTAAACCTTATCACATAGACAAAGTTTGCGCGTGCGTCGCATAGTAGATGCCACATATCGATTAAACTAAATTTCACGCAGTAATGTCAACCTTTCAGCATGTCATCAAAATACACAAAAAGCAATAAGGAGTGTGGGACTACACCCAAACATGCATTGCGAGGTTTACAATACAAGTGCTGAAGAAAATAACAGTATTATCTTAGCGGAGCTATAGGAGAAATAAAATCATATATGAAAGACATGATAAACAAAGACGAACTGAAATAACTAGTAACAAGCTATAGTTACAGAAATGTTAAAAGAAATGAAAAGAGAAAAGGGTTCACAATCAACAATTTGCAAGATGATAAATATAAATTTGATCTGCACGATAATATTGATTTAAAGATTAGAAACTCTTGAGCGCTAACTTTACTCCTACTTTCTCCATTTTCCTCTTGCTTTGACTTTGCACGTAAAACCGATTGTCGCACAAAATTGAACGCTCTCTTACGTGTATTCCCCTATGTGTAGTGTATTGCGTGTATGTTTGTGTGTTAATGATGTGAGTAAGTGGATAATGACCTTGTGTAAGAATGAGATTGTATACGAAATTAGGAGTGTGCACGTGGTACACGTCTGTTTGTCAAGCGATGGAAAGAAAGGTGAGACTTATTGTGAGCCAATATATATATATATATATATATATATATTAGGATGAACTTAAACTATATTTATATGGGCTTAATTAATCACCATATATTAGACCTGATTAATTCCCACCAATCACGAGACAGAAAAAGCACATAATTTTTAAGTTGATCACAAAATCAATGAAGCGGAAATTTTAAACATCCGAGTGGTCAGCCCACTCTCTTATTACCAAACAAGTGCATTTGTACTTGTTAATATGGTTGGAATCGATTTTCGGTAAAACAGTACAAGGAAACTTTCTGATGCGTTTTCATTGCAGCTGAGTGAATAAAGTTATACTATGGAAAAATGGAGCACACATATCTCAATTGCTGTGTTATTTGGTTATTCACCTATTCTTTCCTTTTTGTCCTTTTCAGTAACGGAGAAGACTTCAACGTGGTTGGCCAGCCAATCATATCCATCCCGAAGGCAAGATAGAAAACTGTGAAACTGCTGGTCGGTGCCGTTCACCAGGATATTTATCAGTTTTTGGTTCTGTCCCTGGAGTGTAACTTCTTTCAAAAGTTTCTGGCACTGGCACACGGACAAAACGCCTCTAGCGATGAGTTGAGCCGAGTTTTCCTTTACATCAAATAAGCCACCTACTAAATCCCAGTTCTTTATTAGCTTGATTTGGTTCTCTATGGTTATTGGAGTAGTCATGTTTCTGAAAATTAAGAAATGATTTTAAGAAGGAATTGACATTGATGTTGTCATAAAGTTGCATTGCATTATTTGACATTACTTTGCAATTCTACTCGGAGGTGTTCTGAGTCAGTTTGAAAGAGTTATTGTCACGTTGAATAACTTGGCTTTCCTGGTTGGGGACAAAGCGCTAGCCTACTGGTGTCGCAAGACATAACTGGTTCACCGTTGGCCAAACATAATTCAAGGTTTGCCTAAGGAATCATCAGTTAGTCCATAGAGTGCTAAATATGATAAAACAAAGTTGACACTATACATAAATTCTTTAATTTATTAATGACAAATCTTTATTATGGAATATCACCACTTAAATCTAGATGAGAAAAAATTTTCTTCGAATTTTCGGATTTTTTTCTTCGAATATTCTTATCTTGAAACAATATTGGAATCCAGATTCAAATGCATTATACGTGTAGCCTGCAATGAACACGATTTCTTTTTCTGTTTCTGGTGTATCTATAATTGATCTTTCGGCATATTTTGACATGTTTTGTGACACTGCCCCATAGATTTGAGCATTAATAAGTCTAGATGAGGGGGTTACATGTGCAGGTAGTTACAGAAAAGTTTTCGTGTTTAGATTTCTGCTCTGAGTTTTTGGGGTTTCTTAAAAGTACAAATTCACTGTACACTGTCTTCCTAATTTACTGTATTCCGTGATTTTTTACGAATCATCAGCATACATGCCCATTTTACCATGTTCAGTTTATTTTGCACATTGAAGCAGCTCTGTTCTTGTTTCTTTTAAAGAACACCATAGTTGACTAATAGATCCACGTAGATATATATATATAAATTTATACAACCATATTTATGCGTTTTTATTTGAAACTGTGGGCATGAAGTATGAATGATTAATATTCTAATATACAAAAATTAAATAAGTTAAAACATCCTAGAGCGTGACATAGATTAGTTTGCTTTGCCAGTATGTTGCATCATTACCATCTCATTAGTGAGGGAAATATCAATCTATCTTTCTATCTATATGTACAATGGCGGATTTAGGGGGTATAGTCAGGAAGGTCCTGACCCCACCCCCTTCGGTTTCTGAAAAAAATCACACCAATAGTCCCCTCTTGAACTTATAAATTTGACTAGCTGAATCATAGTTCTCAACCATACCAAAAGGCACCATACGCCCCCCCCCCCCCCAAAAAAAAAAAGAAAAAAAAAACACCAAAAGGCCCTTTAGCAGGCTCCTGAATACCCTGCCATGGGTGCAAGGTTCGGCTTCCTATCCAAGGCCTGACATTCCTATTAATTGACCCCCCCTTCAAATGATCTATCTGATCTATCTATTTTATTATAATGTATATAATGATAAGTACCTTGGCGTCAGCACGACAGATCAGANATTCTCAACCAACCAAAAAGGCCCCAAACCCCCCCCCCCCCCCCCAAAAAAAAAAAAGAAAAAAAAAACACCAAAAGGCCCTTTAGCAGGCTCCTGAATACCCTGCCATGGGTGCAAGGTTCGGCTTCCTATCCAAGGCCTGACATTCCTATTAATTGACCCCCCCTTCAAATGATCTATCTGATCTATCTATTTTATTATAATGTATATAATGATAAGTACCTTGGCGTCAGCACGACAGATCAGACAGATAACCCTTCAAGTTTCAAGTTGTGTTTGCTTGCTTTATGACCAGCTACCAGTACTGGCGGGACCCGATATCAGGCACATTGACGCTCAGACCCGCTCCCCTGGTGGTTCAGCACATTTCTTGTTATTGATGCATGATTGGTGTATCTCCAGTGGTGTTATAGACTACCCAGAAGTACCGCTGTTGCCACGGCTTTGCAAATCTAAGTCTGCAGTTTATGTCATTCTTGATGCTTGTGACTACAGGAGTTTATTCAACGTTAAACGGTTTGAATGCCAGGGTTATTTGTATAACATCACAAAAAATAATAACAACAATAGGGGCCTAACTTTCTTAGCACGTTTGTAGACAGGGCAGATAGCAGGCGTTTTGCCAACTTTGCTTTTGTGCGCCGGGAGGGCTGTAGTGTAATGTGAAAAGCTCAAAGGTAAATTTAATCGTCAGGGTCATGCCGTCTTTCAATAAAGGAACAAAACGAAAAACATGTTCACACAAACACGTTCAGCAGTCTTATTACCAGTCTTATTTAAGTAGCTATACTCAGTAGGGGACCGTATCTTATTGACATAATCTAACCGGGCGCTTGTGCTTTACAGGCAGTTTTTTGTTTTTTGAAATCTCATGGCATTGATAGTAGTTCAAGGGGTGCACTAGAATAACATGAAAATAATGGAACTTGAACAAGAACGACGAGCTATGAATCCACCGTCGTCACATAGTTATGACAAATATTGAGACCTGAGAAAAAAATAAAGAGTATTTTTTTTATGTACAGACACAGATGTCTGTCGTCGCCGTCGCCGTCGACGTTTGCGTGCACTTTTACCGATAACGCGATAAGTGGAAAACCGTTTTTTCTTCTGGCTTGAAAGTTACAGAACTTATGAATATTCATAATATGTAGGTCAAGTTCGATGACCGGGCATTTTTAGGGAAGTTATGCTGTTTTTTCACTTTGTTCAGCATTTTTTAATTTTGTTACCAACTTGTCCTAGGATTGGGGCTGTCTTTTTTATTGAGGGAGGGGCTGGGACCCGAATGGTGGCGACATCCTGGTCTTTATACTGTACATGTAGTACCTCTTTACTGAATACGTTTTTTCATCCATTAATTTTTTTATAGTGTTATGTGTTACATTTCTGTGAAAACACCCAGCGCTTCGGCTTATAAGAAACGTACAAGAAGTTTTTTTTATTTTAACGTGAATGCGCAAGTACCAGTATCTTTTGTGTACCTTATGATATTAGATCCATATAAGTCTGCTCCACTACTGCAAAATTTATATTTTAAACAACAGTAACAGTATTTTATAGGCCTATCTATTAGCGTCCTGTTCATAACATGGATTGAATCATATCAATTTCTATCAATTAAACCACAGTGTTTAATGACATTAAATGTACAATGCCAGAGAATAACATCGGCCTATACTATATCTGACAGTATCTGTTGTTACTCCTATTTTCTAGGAGTTGTTTATTATCAAGGACACAGGTTAATGGGTCTTAATGCACACAAATAGTGTAAGCAATTTCCCTGGATATTCAATATTCATTATATAAAGGTGTGATTTCCATTGTGTGTCTTTATCGTGTGTCAGGTGAAATTTATTAAGTGCAGAAATGGACTTCTTGTGATAAATACATCATTTACAGGGACGTTTTGCTATTGAACGGTTTCCAGGTATACCTGTCCACTAATCGCTTTGTCAATAAATTTAGCATGAAATAAAAACTGACGGGATCTCTAACAGTTATTTCTTCCGTGCACATACCATACGGTGATATTCCACAAAATTGTCAGTAATGATGGCTTCGTCACAAAACACATAACTTGCTTTAGGGCAATCCTTTGAAATTTGAGACACTCGTCAAATCAACCATAAAGTGTTTCCTAAACAGTTTATGAATTTTGTTTGATCTGATAGCAATTCATTGTCATTTTTCAGACAAAATGCACTGGCGGATGGATGTATTTTGCCAAAGTAGGGGGCACAATAAAAAAAATTAGCCTGACTTCAATCAATATAAAACGAGATGATCAGAGTAGCTGCGATACCGCCACTTTGGATGTACATGTATCCCCAATTTTGGAGAAATAAGGTCTAGAAATTTTGCAAAGTGCATTTAATGGCAAAAAGTTAGTCAAAGGTGCGAATCCCCTTATATCTCCAAAAGTCCATTTCTGCACTTAATAAATTTAACCTGGAGCAAATGGATATTTATCATACATTGTGTATGAGTTTAGGTAAGGCTTCCTCTCCGAAGACATAAATAAATAATGAATAAATCCGATACACGACGCAAGCCATTTATTATGTCCGTGGTAGTCGTCTACACGTTGAATGAAGAAAAAACAATAGTGAGGAATAACGACGGTTTGGAGCATTCGAACGTTTATCCACCGACTACCTTTTTCATACAATTTCACAAGTATTTATACTCTATTCTCCGTATTGATCATGCGTTTACTTGTTTTCTTTCCATTGTCTTTGCGTGATTGCAATGATTTTCCATTCTAATGTTGCAAACCACCATTCGACATTCCCTTATTAGGCAATCTCTAAGAGACTTGTTTTCAATTTAAGATATTTAACTATTATTTGAATTACTCATGCTTGGACCATATTCATCCTTAGTTTGCATGTGTTTTACACGTGTCAGAAACTTGCAAAGGTATTGAGAAATTAATCAACAAATTGAACTTTGTATGACTTTGACATGTTCCATCTTTTCCTACCATGAAACAATTTCTGCACTTGTTGACCCTTAAAGATATAAGTGAAAGTGTTAATCATTTACTTTACAACAGTAAGTAACTCCGGATAAACTTGAAGAAAGGAAAAGGTTAACACTTTATTAAGATTAAAAAATATTTTCCCAAATTTTCTGAATTTCTAACCCCCCCCCGTCCCCACCCCACCCTCCATCCACAGTCTTCGCTATTCTATCACCAGTGCTATATTCAAGATAGCTAGACCTGTTTAAGTACACAACTGAATCTTTGTTCAGAAAAAGTTAACTCTGCAACAAAAATTACATATAGTTAAGGTTTAGTCATTTTTTAAGTTGGGTCAAGCTTGAGCATAATTAAAGAAGTAATTAAAAGTCCACTTCTTCAGAAAAAAGTCCCTTTGAAATATCTGAAATTTTATTTCTTCGGAACATTGTATGTAAAATATCCTCAGATTCTGCTTATCATCGAAATATGATCAACCTGAATGTTTATTTGTAATCATAATATCTTTGACTGGTTGTTAGTTTGAATCGTCTCGTTTTAAGATAACAAGATTCGAGCTACAAAGAGATCGTATTTCACTGATTCACGAGCGTTTATTTTGTGACACTTAGTATAGTTTGTGTTCCATCCCCACGTGATAAGAACCCAGTGTCGCTGCAATCTAAGATGTTCTGTAGAAACGATGTTGGTGTAACATGTTAATTACTATGATAGCCGTCGTCAGTGTTAAACCTGCAGGTGTACACCGGTGTCACAAAACTGAGGGTCCGTGTGACAGAAAATCCGCCCTCCATATAGTTAAATTGGCTAGGGTTAGTCTGAATTAAGTGGGTCAATATCTAGTATATTACATCATATTCCGATCCGCTTACAGGAGTATTAGTGCAGGATTTTTTTTTATCTTTAGTGCACTAAGTGACAATAAAGAGTTTAATGTAAAAACGGGATCGCCCCAAAGCACTGCATATTTATTTTCATAATATCGAGAAATACAATCCAAGATAATGTCTAGATATACAGCATAAAAGTAAACCAGTTTTTTTAATGTTGATTATTTGTAATATACATGATTCAAATATCCAATCATGTTTCTTCAACCTGAACAATGATACTTGACGCATTATAAAGATATCATTTGCCAAAGAAATTTAGCGGTAAATATTTTCCTCAGAAAGGTGTGTCTGAATAAAATATATCAATGTCCCGAGATTAGCCTAAGGTTAAGCATGTTTACACATCTCTCTCTCTCTCACACACACACACACACACATACTTACACACACACACACACACACACACACATAGGCACACACACAGTATCTCACACAAAATCTCTCTTACTCACACATACACGCAGGCACATGCAATCACTTTATTTCTAACACAGTCCCACACACTCTCCCACACACACACACACACACACACACACATGCACACATAGTATACACTTTCTCTCTCACACGCAGACACACTCCTTCTCTCTCTCTCTCCATCACACACACACACACACACAAACACACATACACACATACACACACACATACTCTCTCTCTCTCTTTTTCTCTCTCTCTCTCTCACTTAGAACACACGACACATGTCACCTCCCAGCCATTGACATAATTAGAGCAGGGTAGTGCACCACATACAGCTTCAACGGTGTAAAAATGGGCCCCGTTTACATAGGCCGAACTTCCTGGAATAGTCTCTGGAGCTTCATCTAAACAGACGAATTCTTGTCTATAGAAATTTGAATGTTGGGCAACCAAGTAGCCATGGTATTCTCGTGTCCACTCAGCGGGACACGTTTTCCAGGCCGGAATCATAACGTGGCTGGGGCGACCTTGGGTGTAGCAAACAGCACAAACTGCATCATGGTGGTAGAAAACTTTTCCTCCAGTATTTGTCTTCAGGAATGGGTCATTGCTGTAGGATCCCGTCTGATATTCAACTCCATACAAGAATGCAGAACCCTGAATACCGTTTTTGTGTTTGCCCCACTGTGGTACTTCAGGCACGCATAGGTAGTTGCTACCGCCACCTGTAGATACATAATAGCTGCCAGCTGAGAAGCCTGTAATAAAATATAAAAGTTAAGCATTATTGTTATATGTGGTCTTGTTACATATTGCTATTTGATCCGCGGTTCTGACAGTCTGTTTTCTTTCAATAGGAAATCTAAAATCCAGTTTAAATAAACAATTGTAAAATAAAGCTGGTTAATAGCTTAAATATAATTTGAAAGCAGCATTTTATTTCAAGGAGAACTATGAGGTACAAGTTATCAGCTTGAGGTTGGGCGCAATAAAATCACCAGTACTAACCTTTATAAAGAAGTTTGGAAAAGGCCCCGCAGGTGGTCCGCCCCCATCTTGTGTACACAGCTCCCCCTACTGTTGTGTTGGCCGGCAAACCTGTGGCAAAACGGTATTGTCAATGCATATGATATAAGGTTTCAAGAAATCCAATCATTTACTTATCCTGTAGGTGATATAAGGTTCAGACGAGAATGTCCAAATTCCTATCAATTAAATCATTAAAAATCTCACGATCAAAACTCACGACACAAAATCGTTTACCTAGATTTTTGATAAGTTCCTTGATTCTGGCATCTGTTACAGAAGCACCTGGGGGACCCTGTTAAAGATAACGGAACTGTCAGTGACGAGCACTCATGGTCTTTTATTGTTGTTTATAAAGTTATGAGACCCGATTTACCAATGACGTAACACATAAATCTGAGAAGGTAAACATAAAAAAAGTCTTAATTTAAAAATAAATAGGTTCTCGCTTTCAACAGTTACCTGTAGCCCGTCTTTTCCATTTTGGCCTGGAAAACCATCTCTTCCATCTTTCCCAGGTTTGCCATCTGCTCCAGGTTTGCCATCGGCCCCAGGTTTCCCATCTCTGCCTGCTTTTCCATCTTTACCATCTCTGCCCGGGAGTCCCCTGCATGCCACTGGGCTAATGAGAGCTGCAAAAATGAAATGACTATTTCTTGACAACAAAAGAAGGATAAAGATGGGTCCTTAGACTGACTTCTGATCGTCTTGATCTCTATTTAAGTTTTAATATAAAAAGTTAGTTTGTGGTTCAAACATGGATAAGGTTTGCAATGTGTGTATTTTCTTAAAATGCTTTTGAAAAAGAGCTGTAAAAAACAATATACAGGTACCCGATTCAAAGAATTCGGCGCCGGATAGGTATCCAACGTAACTGTTTTGAGGCTGCAGTAATATGCCCCTTACTTCCCGGCGAACTACAATGAACGATTACTGATGGCATGCATGAAATGACACGTTACTCACTACTGTGTGCCCCTGTACCAGATGCAATATTGCCATTGTCATCTTTCAGTGATGACGACCTTTTCGATGTCAAGTCGTCGTCAGAAGTGGGACTTACGGAACGTTGGAGTCTGTCAAGGGATGCCTAGAGTTAAATTAAGAATGGCAATAAAAAGTTTTTTAAAACACGTACTCAGTACGCGCTATGGGATTTTGACTTCAAAAATGATGATCTACAGGTATCCAAAACATTTTAATCTATCACAGCAACTTTCTAAAAGCATCACTATTCACGACATTAATTTTTTTTCGAAATAAGCACATTATAAGGCATTATACAAGTTTGCATTTGGCACATTGGTGGATTTTTTATGTCTATAGAAATTTGAATGTTGGGCAACCAAGTAGCCATGGTATTCTCGTGTCCACTCAGCGGGACACGTTTTCCAGGCCGGAATCATAACGTGGCTGGGGCGACCTTGGGTGTAGCAAACAGCACAAACTGCATCATGGTGGTAGAAAACTTTTCCTCCAGTATTTGTCTTCAGGAATGGGTCATTGCTGTAGGATCCCGTCTGATATTCAACTCCATACAAGAACGCAGAACCCTGAATACCGTTTTTGTGTTTGCCCCACTGTGGTACTTCAGGCACGCATAGGTAGTTGCTACCGCCACCTGTAGATACATAATAGCTGCCAGCTGAGAAGCCTGTAATAAAATATAAAAGTTAAGCATTATTGTTATATGTGGTCTTGTTACATATTGCTATTTGATCCGCGGTTCTGACAGTCTGTTTTCTTTCAATAGGAAATCTAAAATCCAGTTTAAATAAACAATTGTAAAATAAAGCTGGTTAATAGCTTAAATATAATTTGAAAGCAGCATTTTATTTCAAGGAGAACTATGAGGTACAAGTTATCAGCTTGAGGNGTGCAGTTTTATTAATATAGTATTTTAGTTCTCCACATATTTGTCAATACTTTTTAATGACAAATTTAGAAAATTAATTTTCCTAACAACATTATCCATTTAAAAAAGAATGTTCTTCACTCAACGTTCTTCAAATTCACATTTCACTTTCTAATCGTACCTTAAGTTCTTGGTTTTCTTTTTTTAGCAGACTGGTTTCTTTCTTCAGCAGATTTGCTTCTTTTCGGAAAGCTCTCTCTAAACGTAAAAATCTTTCCCCCAGTTTGTTGAGTTCGCTGTTTACCATTGTGCTGGAACCAGCAGCCAAAGCCCATGGTACCACCATCCACACAATGGCGGCCATCAAAACTGTCTTGGACATTGCACAGAGAGACATGGCTGGCAGCAAAATAATCTGTAGACTGGGGCCACCGCGAGCTTGCCTGTCCTTTATTGGCGTACGTGAATAACAAATGCCATGGTCGTGACTCCATGAAATGTGACGACTATGTAACTTAAATCCTATTATCTGAAATGGTTGGACTTGAATGGTGGCTTCTTCTGCCACTGCATGTGGGTTATTATTTATAGTCATCATTATTTGTGAGGTCAAATAAACGTTTTAAATCTTTAAGTTCTACTTAGTGAAGAAAGAAGAGGAGAGTGATGACACAATGCTGGGTACATGTTATAAATTTGAATAAATGGAATAAAATATTGGATATCTCCACCGTTATTTTGATTTTTCTGTACCATTAATCATGTTAGATATGGTATCTGGAATAAAAAGCACTGTACATAAGAATTTACACCTGTGAGGTGATCATTTATAAATAAAAACACATGGAATTGGAGGTGAGACAACCTTTCTATGGCTAGGGATGGAAGAATATTTTACATACAATTAATGTATCGGACTGTCTAGCAAGCGAGATTTCCAGTAACATGTGCATCCCCGGTTATTTAATTTATATATTTCGTCCTTTATTTTGCATAGGCCTAGCTTAGCACGACGTGGTCATTTTCTATCCTCCCCCCCCCCATTCTCTCTTTCACCTCCCTATCACCTTTGCAAAATCCTGAATTAATGAATTCTTCACCACCACCACCACCCCCCCCCCCCCGAAAAAAAAACACTTTGCAATTATGCCTTACCACATTCTTCCCCATACTACATGTACCTATTTTGAATTCCAACTCTTCAAACGCTTATAAAACCCACTGCGTCTATCCATTATGAGAATCGCTTTCATGTGACACACACGATACGCGAGTCATTTTTCTCCACGGAGTATCGGGTGCTAAAGAATTAGCTAATTGGGCGTTTTAGCTGATTAATTGGATTACGTATTGCAATCACTCAATTGGAAGTCCAGGCGCTGATCAGCACTTCCCTTGGGTGATGCGATAACGGACAAAGACAAAGATGGTGGACGTATTGCAATTGCTGGGGTTT
Organism: Lingula anatina; assembly: GCF_001039355.2. The sequence goes on from NW_019775511.1 coordinate 189,429, forward strand.
TGAAGCCCCACTTCTCTGTCGTTATTATTATTATTATTATTATTATTATATAGACCTGTGCGCATTTAATAATATTAAATATTATATTTATTTTGAGTTTAAAGTCTTCTTCAGCAGACTTTACAATTCAACGTGAAAAAATAATAAAAAGGCAAGTAAAAATTATTAAAACAGGAAAACTGATTAAAACAAACAATGTAGAAATTAAAATGTTACTCGATCACTCACTTGACCCTCTGATATCAAGGCCAACCAAAACAAAATACAAAACCACACATTTGTAGCAGATTAACAGCGCACTGTGTTAAGAGAGTACTGCTCCTTCGGCTCTCGGAACTTGTGCGCTCGCGAAAGGGAGTATGCCAGAGATCACGCATAAATAGGAACAGCTCCTCATCAAATGCGACAAAACTATTAAGGCCGACAGCATGACAGGAGGAAACTGAACTGATAGGACGTGTGCAGGTTTATCGGCTATAGCGATTCAGTTTTATTGGCATTGTCCTTGAAAATCGTGGTTGCTGGATCTCTTCGGAGACTGGGACAAGCGTGACACATTCGTCCTCGCTTTTAACAATCAGGGCGCCGATTGAGTGAGATACATCAAATGATTTTCAAAATTCATCACGGCAGAGAATAGTGAAAGAGGCATCTATAAAAATAATTAAATAATTTGATTTCCAAAACGGACAAGACATTCAAAAGTATATGANGTACATGGAAATGGGGGTGGGACAACCTTTTTGACCAATGCTGTATAAACAGTATTTGATATCTATTAACGCCCTGCTCATAATGTGGATCGAATCATATCAATTTCATCAGTTAGATAAACCATAGTGTTTAATGACATTATATTTACCATATGCCAGAGAATATTATTGATCGATAGTATTCGGCAATGTTATTATTCCTATTTTCTAGGAATTGTGTACATTTATTATCAAGGACACAGGTTAATGGGCCTTAATGCACACAAATAGTGTAAGCAATTTCCCTGGATATTAAATATACATTATATAAAGGTCTGATTTCCATTGTGTGTCTTTATCGTGTGTCAGGTGAAATTTATATTTTGTGCAGAAATGGACTTCTTGTGATAAATACATCATTTACAATAACGTTTTCCTATTGAACGATTTCCAGGTATACCTGTCCACTAATGGCTTTGTCAATAAATTTAGCCTGAAATAAAAACTGACGGGATATCTGACAGTTATTTCTTCCGTGCATTCACCGTATTATGATATTCTACAAAATTGTCAGTAATGATGGCTTTGTCACAAAACACATAACTAATGTCGGGTAATCCTTTGAAATTTGAGACACTCATCGAATCAACCAAAATGTGTTTCCTGAATCAGTTTATGATTTTTGTTTCATCTGATGGCAAATCATTGTCATTTTCCAGACAAAATGCACTGGCGAATGGATGTTTTTTGCCAAGGTAGGGGGCACAATAAAAATTAGCCTGACTGCAATTAGCAAATAAAAAAAACTAGAGTATCAGAGCGGCGATACCGCCACTATGGATTTACATGTATCTCCAAATTTGGGGAAATAAGGGCTAAAAAATTTGCAAAGTGCATTCCATGGCAAAAAGTTAGTCAAATGTGCGAATTCCCTTATATCTCTATAAGTCCATTTATGCACTTAATACATTTAACCTGTGCAAATGGATATTTTCCAAATATTGTGCATTCCCGTGTTCTACAGATTATTTAATTTACATTATTCGTCCAATATTTTACATCAACCTAGCTCAGCACGCCAGTGTCATTTTCAACTGCCCCCTCATACTCTACCCCCTTTGCAAAATCCTGGATCAATGAATTCTTCGCAAAAAAAATCCAGTTTTCAATTATGCCTTACCACATTCTTCCCCATACTACATGTACCTATTCTGAATTCCAAAGCTTCAAACGCTTATAAAACCCACTGCGTCTATCCATTATGAGAATCGCTTTCATGTGACACACACGATACGCGAGTCATTTTTCTCCACGGAGTATCGGGTGCTAAAGAATTAGCTAATTGGGCGTTTTAGCTGATTAATTGGATTACGTATTGCAATCACTCAATTGGAAGTCCAGGCGCTGATCAGCACTTCCCTTGGGTGATGCGATAACGGACAAAGACAAAGATGGTGGACGTATTGCAATTGCTGGGGTTTTGAAGCCCCACTTCTCTGTCGTTATTATTATTATTATTATTATATAGACCTGTGCGCATTATTAAATATTAAATATTAAATATTATATTTATTTTGAGTTTAAAGTCTTCTTCAGCAGACTTTACAATTCAACGTGAAAAAATAATAAAAAGGCAAGTAAAAATTATTAAAACAGGAAAACTGATTAAAACAAACAATGTAGAAATTAAAATGTTACTTGATCACTCACTTGACCCTCTGATATCAAGGCCAACCAAAACCAAATACAAAATCACACATTTGTAGCAGATTAACAGCGCACTGTGTTAAGAGAGTACTGCTCCTTCGGCTCTCGGAACTTGTGCGCTCGCGAAAGGGAGTATGCCAGAGATCACGCATAAATAGGAACAGCTCCTCATCAAATGCGACAAAACTATTAAGGCCGACAGCATGACAGGAGGAAACTGAACTGATAGGACGTGTGCAGGTTTATCGGCTATAGCGATTCAGTTTTATTGGCATTGTCCTTGAAAATCGTGGTTGCTGGATCTTAGTAACATTAACAGCTGTGGTATCATCGTCATCATCAGAGGTTCTCTTCTCTTCGGAGACTGGGACAAGCGTGACACATTCGTCCTCGCTTTTAACAATCAGGGCGCCGATTGAGTGAGATACATCAAATGATTTTCAAAATTCATCACGGCAGAGAATAGTGAAAGAGGCATCTATAAAAATAATTAAACAATTTGATTTCCAAAACGGACAAGACATTCAAAAGTATTAGGAGTATCGTGAGGAACACCGGATCACTGTTTATCCAAAGGATTTATAAGGTAACTGGGAAGCTATAAATCATAAATTAGAAATAGTTATCTTAATGAAAACCCGTGTGACATGCAGACGAGAGATTTATATTACCCATAAATTATTAAGTGCATTAAAGGTGATAGCTGAAACGCGGGTAATGTTCAGCAAGGCCAATAAAAAACTGGATTTAGTAGAAGCTGTGGGAAAGCGCAAGACTTATTCAATTTAAGGAAAAGAAAACTTTGGTTACAAATAAAATCGGAAGGTAACCCTATAAAACAAAACGGCTGGTTAAAGCATGGACCCTTTCCGAAAGAAGGTACTATACGCACTGAGACTCGCAGAGGCGTAATTCATTCAGTAAGTACTACCAAACTCTCCGAATATCCCAGTTTTCAAAATGGCACAAGCAGAGGAAAGTAACATTTTCTAATACACCATACGACCGACGTTGTCCTTGCCAAGGCGAATTCTGAACGGTGTCTAGCTTACCGCTAGGAAAGAGCTTTATCATTCTGCCCACGGCCATTACTTTGTCAAGTTAATCTTAAAAAGCCCAAGGAGCTTGAAGGTCATCTGGTGATTAGGCCTATCGAAGTTTAATCCGACACGGCCATCTGCAAAACAAGATGTCCAATTGCTGTCCATTAGTCCCGTTTTCGAAGCGAGGCCAGGTCGGAGACCTTTACTCTTGTGAACTGGGTAAGAATGGCCACGCGAAGGAACAAATCGCCGAAGGCAATGGTAAGATTGACGTCATCAACCTTGACGATACACAATCTGAAAATGTTAACGTTATTGTTGAAACACGCCATGATACACATATACCCATGGACGTTGACAATTTTAAACTTTTTCTCGACAAATTTGATGAGAGCAGTCTATGTGACTACCACCCTCTCGTTGACGAGCGGCCATTTTGCGACTGGTACGACATTTTGGTAAGTGACGACGTTGAACTTATGGAGGCCATATTACAGGCAGTTTCATACGACCAAAGGACCCGATTGGTGAAAGACAGCTTCAAATTTGACACCACATACACCAAAACTAAACAAGCAAAAGAAGAAAAGAAATGCCGATTGAAATCAAAAGTGGCCCCTCCCCAGTTTGGCCTCCCTTTGATGGTTACCGCGGCGTTCGGGTCCAGGCGTTGCTTTGAAGCGTTGCTTCAACAAGGAGCCGATCCAGCAGGGCCAGACAACGGCGGTTGTAACCTTGTTCACGCGCTCGCCTGGGCCGAGGTTCAGTGGCCCGAAAACAGGGAGATTTACAAGCAACTCTACGAGAAGCTCTGCGCGTGGTGCGGCAAGGAGACCATGATAGATCTCCTGCACCAGGAAAATGCGCTTTTTCTTCGTCCACTGGAGCTGGCGTCGGCGATTCCATCCTTAGTGATGTTCATGGCCATCCTCAAGACAGAAGGGGTTTACAGGTTCAGTCAGGTCACACGTGGCTTTCAAAATGTCACGTGGTACGACCTCACGGAATACCACGTGACCGAGGCCAAGAATCCATCCGCTCGATACCTTCGATCCCCGATGAAAATGCTCACCTACCTCGAGTACGAAATCCTGAACGATCCGTACTTACACACCTTCATGAATTCGCCTGAGATTTCTACCATCGTCAACACAGAAATATACAATCTCTCGACGATACTTTTTCTGTCGTGCTTCTGGAAGATTGTCTATGCGCCGTTGTTTTGGTTTGCAGTGACATCGATGGAATTTGAAAAAGCCTTCAACGAGACGGAGATAAAGGCAGTAACCGCTGGGAATGTCACAGAAGCAGACACGTGCCTGCTACAGGTGGCGAATGACAGTTTTGCACTTTTCCAGTGGCATGTTGGTGCCAGAGCGGCCGGGGTCATTTTCGTCATGAGTTCGATAAGCGTGCTTTACGATCTTTACACGGTTTTTAGTGGAATTTGGCGGGTAGGCATCCGACGATCTCACAACCAGGTGGAGGCTGTCATGTGTAAATTTACCAACAGGGGGCAGACCATCATCAGCATTCAGTTTTACAGCGTTGTGGGTTTTATTCAGAACGCTTGTTATATATTTGCATATTTACTCACTGCCCAAAGGAAATTTGACGGAGAGAGCGATACTGTAGTGAAAGCCCTCTTAGCCGTATCATGTATTTGTAACGCGTGGCATATTTTGTACCTGATCCAGATCGCCCCGAAACTGGGTCACCACGTTCTCGTGATCAAACGTCTCCTTGGCGACACCGCCAATTTTTTTATGCTTTACGTCATCTTCTCTTACGCATTCGTCGTCATATACTACGCGTTTTCTCGCGAGATGTGCAGCGAGAACTCCCGCAACGTCGGTTACAGCTTATATACTGTCTTCCGCATCATGTTGAACATGATTGACGTGGAGGAAGGGTTTGAACCACCCCAGGTTTACGTCATCATGCTGGTTCACGTGGCCTACGTCTTTCACGTGGCCGTCCTGCTGATCAACTTCCTTGTCGCGCTTTTTTCCGAAACTGTTACTGAGATTTACCAGCATAAGAAGATCATAATGACGCTACAGAGACTTTTTGTGGTTACAGATTTAATGGAGACATTTCAGTGGGCACTGATGCGTCGGTTCAGACAAAGATGGCGGAGATTTTTAATAGAAAGAGAAGGAAGGCTATATTTCCCCGTTTATCATAAGCCTCAGATGAAGGTTAAGACAGGGTAGAAATAGAATCGCGTTTATAATGTGTGCGTAGGGTATGTTCAAAACACTGCCTCTCTCTCATACACGCGCGCGAGCATCCACACGGACACAAGTGTGCGCCCTTTTTTCAGTGTCTCACACGTGTTTTATGTTGTCGTTTACTAAGTCTTATACTAAATGTCTTAACTGAATAGAAACATTTAATATGTACCGCTTGTGGAATGTTAATGTAAATGGAAATTATATCAGTTATAGATGTAAGAAGATGAAAAAAACAAATATTTATTTGTACAACTTGAATTTTTCGACTGTCATATTTGAAGAAAATAAGTGCGAGATACAATGCGGTAGTTGTATACACACTCGTTTCCATTATACTGACTATCAATTCACAAGCATAAAAGTAAGATATTGGAAATGTATTGTATCATCTACTGAAAAAAGGAATAAACCGAGAGAACGCTCTCCCTCTTCTTGTGTGAATATATTTTTTGGAAAAGAATCAGCAATATTCCTTTCATTAACAAGATGACGAGCGCTTTCAAAAACCGTTGAGAAAAACTTAATTTATGAGTTCATGAGTGAAGTTCACCGGTCCTTATCTCCATTACGAGAATGGAGCGAAAAAGGAATAAAAATAAAAAGCGAGTTTGTGTTTCGTAAATCTGTAAAAGGTTATGAACATGTGCTTTCCTCGGTAATGAAAGAAAAAAGTTTAAAAATTTCCAGGGAAATGACAAGCTTTTTAAAGGTTGTACTAGTATAGTGTGACATTAATGACATTCCTGGGTCCCAGTGGCGGATTTTTTTTTTTTTTTTTTGGGGGGGGGGGTCAGGGGGTCCTTCCCCCCTCCCCCTTCGATTTCTGAAACAAAATCACACCAGTGAATTTTCACTAGCTGAATTATAGTTCTAAACCGTAACAGATGACACCGTTCACCCTCTAAAACACCATTCGCATCCGCCTGTCATTCTTAAAAACCGGACCCCCTTCAAATAATCCTGTGTCCCTGTGTCCTCTGTTCATACAATCCCAGGTGAGATGCATCAGTGAGTTTCCGACAAATTACAGAGACAAATCACCAGACATATCACCGGTAATTGCCGTCCCATCTCACATCAAGTGACACGCCGTGTGATTTTTTAATTAACTAGATGGAAAGTAAACCTTATTGTCAAGAACTCCTGGATATTTGATTCGAATAATGGCTGCTTCGGGAAAGTTTAGATTTGAATTTCATGGCTGTGGTGCTCATGAAGCTAGTGTGCCAAATGTTGGATTTTTAATAATGTAATTGTATAGGCTGTATAGAGTGACGTGAGTGATGGAGCTAGGCGGAATTGAGGTACATGTACCTGTAGCATTCTTGGGGACACGACAATAGTAGTACATGTTCTATAGAGTAGTAAATATCACTGATAGTCAGAAACTCTACGTGGGACAAGAGTTCGTTCTTTGTATGCCTTTACTTGTGTAAACGTAGACACTGAACCGTGGACGTTTAAGACATCAGTCGTGAAAGATTAAAATTACGTCACTTACGTTTAAATCTGATCGGGACTAAACCCGACATATTGCCGAGCTCGAAATTCACGAAATTCAAATATATTCCACTACCTAAGAAGCCATAATCCAGGTCAAATATTAAGAAGTTCCTGACATTATGGCGTAGTACGACAACCTCTTTATCACACATTTGGGAATAGGTTAATTCAAATTTATACCATTACCAAAGAAGCCATAATTCAGATCAAATATTTAGAAGTTCCTGACACTATGACGTGGTTCAACAACCTCTTTATCACACATTTGGGAATAGGTTAATCACAGCGATTCACCTGCACTTTTTCTCTTTGCTCATATAAAATGTAAATTTGAAGCAAAACGTGTTCATTCAACTGACAGTCACGCGGTGGTTTTGATGCAAATTCTCATGTCGCCCACTCTCCACCAGGGGTCACCTCTGTATGGATGTTTTCAACGTACTCGTTCAGCCGGTGTAACAGGAATACAAGTCCGCTAGGAACCGTAGTCCGCTTCCCATTACTTTGTACAGGTGACATTCGTCCCATATATTAACCCCAATACTCCAACTACTAACCCCAGCCTGTACTAATCACATTCAGGCACGTAGACAGGGGGTTCGGGGGGTTCGACAGAACCACCCTTTTTGCTGGGAAAAGGTCCACTCTGGGTAAAATTTGATCTATGTTCTTGAGGATTTTTTGGTAAAAGGTCCACTTTTTCAGAAAACGACCCCCCCCTCTGAAAGTGCTGGCTACGGGCCTGCACATGGGAGCCCAGACTTCCATTCCCAGGACTTCCTTTCTTGTCACACCGGTCAGAAGTTTTCAAGTTTACATTGACAAACATCTAATTTTTTTCTGTCAGAAGAGGATGGATCAGCAAAGATAATTTGGAAGACTGTCAGAAAATATATCCGGATCCGCCCCTGTATATTTTTAATTACCGATAATTTGGCAACCCAGGAGTTGGATGAAAAACATGGATTGACAGGAACACACATACATTTAAAAACATTGCTTGTTCGCAATATAGGTGTGGTTATTATAATGGATCTTTTCAATCCTAATTCGTTGTCATACTCCTCGGGAAAATACAACCCAAGCTGCGGCATACATGTACACGTGTCACGCGGTTTGAAGATGACATAAAAGTATTCTAGCTCTCTTACAGCTTTATTTCTTGAAATACAGAAAACTCAGGTACACCTTGCGTTAGAGTTGCAGCGTCCCCGAAAATCTCTCGAAATGTGTATCAAAGTGTTCCTGCAATGTCCCTCTGATCACTGATCTTATATATACAGGGTTACCACTTAATATGGAATATTATTTTTTGGGGAGTAAATTTTCTACAAAATATTTAATTTCTCTCTAACTCCTTTAAATCCAAAGCTGAGGTGTCACTCCATGTGTAACCAGGTATGTTACCTAATTACCACACAATTCTCGAAACAATTGATGCATGCAGTTGCATGTTCTGTGGTCAGAAATGTGAGGGGTGGTCTTTTCGGCAATTTCTGCCCTTGTATAAAAACGCACGGGTTTGGTCAATCTTTGGAGTGTGTTTAGAGAAGCAACAAAGGGATCGCTCTGAAACTTGACAGGTACCTTAGTGAAGATATGGTTCGACAGCTAAGCAACGCAGCTTACTATAGGATTCTTGCTCTCAGAGAAAATGGCTTGAAACGGACAGCCATTGCCAGGTAATTCAACATTTATCAGGAACCGTTTGTGAAGTCCTCCAAAGAAATGCTGCAACAGGGGAACCTACTCCAATACCTCGACCAGGGTATGCGTGTATCACACCAAGAAGACAGGATCGCCTTCTCCTTAGAGGACGCCATGCTGGTCGAACAAAGACAACCAGTGTCCTCAGAAAAGAGAGGCAGAATGTCATTCAAACGCCCGTTTCAAGGTCCCTCGTGAACAAGAGATTACTGCAAGCCGGTTATTTTGCACGAAGGCCAGTAGGGAAACCACTGTTAACCGCAGGTCATATACAGCGACGTCTGCAATGGGCTGGAGACCACGTGCGTTTGCAGCCAAAACACTGGAATCACGTTGTTTTCAGTGATGAGGCCAGATATTGATTTTTAGGGTTGATGGTCGAATCCGTGTCCACCAACATGTACGAGGGGCATAAATCGATGATTGGGTACTGCCTAGGGTGCAAGCAAGGGATGGTAACGTCTCTGTTTGGGGAGCATTTCATGTCGGTGCCCAGAACCAGTTGGTTTTTCTAGGAGGCAACCTCATCCAGGATTCCTACAGAGACATTCTACAGCAAACAATGCTTCGATTGGTAAGAGTCATCTTCAGGAACAACTTTGTGTACCAAGACGACTGCGCAACCCCACATCGAGGCCGCAGAATCACTGTTTTTCTTCAAAACCAATGGGTTCAGCAACTGCCCTGGCCTGCAAACTCTCCAGATATGAACCCAATTGAAAATCTGTGGGCGGAAATAACTCACAGAATAAATAGCTATGGTCCTCGGCCAGTAAATAGTGATGAACTGCGACCAGCAAACATCACTGCGTGGAATGATATCTCCACCCAAACTATAAAAAAACGTGTCACAGGGTATGCCATGTTGGATGAGGGCGCTGCAAGCGGCTGCTGGAGGTCATACCCGCAATTACTGACTTTTCATGAATAACTGTAGTGAGTTCTTTGACTGTGTCACATATCACTGTCTGGAGGCTATCATTTTCTTTAATATCTTATCTTAAAGTTTATACTGACATCAAACTGTTGATATGGTTTTCTGGGGGTGTTCCTTTCTTTTGAATGGCATCTTATGTCAGATTTGATATTATTGACCAAAATATCTCACAACAGAAGACTGGATGTTATTATCACTCAGTGACATACCTTTTTAATGACTCAAGCCAAAAAAATTTTAATCAGCACTCAAAAATAACAATGATAAAAAATATTCCATATTAAGTAGCAACCCTGTAACTACATATATACTGTAAAGAGACCCTTTCTTTCCAAAACAAAGTGATTATTAATTTTACATAAATCTTATTTTACCACCTAAATTTATCACTATTATAAAATAGAAGTGAGGGTCAACACGTAAACAAATTTGATGTAAACCACTGAATATTACGTAGAGACTTTTATTGGAAAAACTAAGTACCTGGCTAAATGATAACTTTATAAACCCTAAACCTCTGTAATTAGTTATAAAGATTTAAAATAATAACTGTATAAACTGATCGTAAAAAAAATGTCACTGGGACACAGTGCGTATGAAATATCTGATTAAACTAACAGTGATGACAAGTGATACGTAATTCTGAATGACACAGTGATTTAATAGAGGCTACTTTATGTCATACCTAGGGGAGAAGTCATTAACTGGCAATCTTTGATGTCTTTAGAGTTGACTATGTACTTTTACACTGAGACTGAGAAGTGGGGTGAAAATTATATTTTGCTTACAACTATGTTTATGATTATATCAATGCGTAATAAATTCTAATAATAACTAAAACTTTCTAGTTTTTCTCAGCATATACGTTTTGAACTCTGCATATTTCAGTTGAACATGTGTAATGTTTACCGGTGTTTAATCTCTATTATGATAAAGACATATTTATTCTTTTATTTCTTTAAACTCTTTAAAGTGATCAAATTATCTCCTCCTAGGGCGGGTTGTGACTTCAGTGCGAACGTATTATACGTCTGTATAATATTATTTGCAAAACACGATGGCCAAATTTGCCCATTGCAGTAGCTGAGACTATAGGCAGTCTAGCGCACCTTTTCATTTCGCGGAGCACTTATAGCGCATTTGTGTAACATATTGCACGGGAGTGATTTTTATTTCATAAATTGATAATGTCATCAAATTTCCTTAGTATTTCCCCGTAGACCCGTTCCCCTTATTGCAGGTCACCGGAATCTTTCATCTTAATAGAAGAAGCAGAGTACTGCTGCAAGACAGGAGATGATTTTTCCGGTGACCGTTGACCCACAGGCTGGAGGTACCCTGCTCATGTTCAACGGCAGACACTGCTCGAAGAAAAAAAAAATGTGCAATCTACTTACGTCAAATCATTGCCTCAGGACCCGACCAATTGCCACCGTAATGTTTTAAATGGGGTAACGTTATGAAGTATCACATAAATAATTATATTATTTCTTGGAAAATAATATTTCCACAGATATTTTCTCCCAATTTCCTTGCTTTGCACATAAGAACAGGGAAAATAAGTAGGCAAAATTTATGACTTTTTACTGGTGCCCAAGTGTTATTTTTATTTATCTTTTATTTATTTATTTTTTTTTTTTTTTTTTTTTTTTTTTTTTTGGGGGGGGGGTGCTGGTAGATTTTTTTCAGTTGTGTGTGTGTGTGTGTGTGTGTGTGTGTGTGTTAGCAACCGGCACTTATAAGTTGCATTGTATCCTCTTCCAAGATCACAGATTGATTTTTCACTAGATATTCGCAGATATGCCACTAGCTTTTTGGCACGTTTTTTGCATTGCACGCGTCACAATAAAAAAAGCACATAATTAATCTGCGGCACTGGTATATGATAAAATTTAAGTGGGTTACAGATCATACACAGCTATGTATCTTTGATATAAGAAACACAAACAGAGGCAGTAATTCGACTACCTCTCATTCCGACATTGTGTGTATCAAAATCATAACCGTGGTTCTATACTTCTACTATTACTACTACTACTACTACTATTACTACTATTACTACAACTACTACTACTACTAATAATAATAAAAATAATAATAATAATAATAATAATAATAATGATGATGGTGATGAGGATATTACATAAATACAATAATACTGATAACTCGACTTCTTTTGTAAAAGAAAAGAAAAAATGTCAGCGGAGCCCAGCGAAACATTTAAGCCGTTTTCTGTAAATCACTGAAAGTGGTATAATTTACACACAATAACTGTTTTAAATAAATACCAAACAAATTAATTAATTTATTCATTTACTTATTTATTTATTTATGCATTCATTCATTCATTTATTTTCTCGATTCCTGCATCAATGTCACCCAATTCTATGTACTATGTGTAACAGGTACAGATGTTTAAATTGTAGCCGGATTCTATAAATAAACCACGGAATAAAATGCGCAACAACTCAAAACAAGCCAACACCGCCCACCGCCGCCTCGCTGTCCTATAAGCTAAAACACTTAAGTCGTCAAAAATTGCAACTAAAATCAATATTTCAGGTTTATTGATATAAATAACAATGGAAGGAATAACACGCAACGGACAGCGCTAGCTCGTAGCATGGCACGCATAATGCTACCACTGATAATCGACCAGCAACTGCGACCTTTAAATAGCACGCGCGGGTCAAGTTCGGGTCATGACCTAGATAAATAACACCGGTCACCGGGTTTCATTCTGCTATCGAGGGAGTGTGTGTGAGAGAGAGAGAGAAAGGGGGAGAGTGTGTGTGAGAGAGAGAAGAGTGGAAGTGTAGTTTTTTTCTCTGGAGGAACTGACGCCCCGGACTGCCGATGCCGATGTATGGCAGTTTTGGTTATTAATTATGAGATTTGATGGAGAGAGAATTCATCAAGCTGTCATTGAGTTTTAATCGAAATGTTTGACTCTGAGATACAGCTCTCTAAAGCGAGAGGCGGAGTTGATTCATTCCTATCATGCAATCTGCAAAATCATCTCGATAGAAGAAAAAAGGGTGATAGACGAGTTCTCATTTAGAACGATATACGTGTTAATTAACAATGGATTTATTTACTCAGCTTAACGGATGGAGAAACAAGGTGAAAATCCGTCTACATTTCTCAAACTAATGAGAGCGTAGGCAGCGGTAGCGCCATGGAAAATATCAGTCGCGTCCATTAACGTCGCTCCAAGAAGACGGTGGGATTTTATCATTATGAAACATCGGGCGACCTTAAAGTGTTGCCACATCAACTGATACCGCTCCACGTGCATCCCGACACCATGGCTGAAAACATATAGGTTAAGTCACTATAGCTAGATGGCACTTAGGAGATGACCATATACCAGTAAGCGTTTCAAACACCGAGCCTGTTTAAGCGCGTGACAAATGTGTCTCTGAAACCAACATGGTCAATGTAAGTTCAAGCTTCGGTAAATGACCGAGAGCAAAAAATATATAGAGATGTTTATACGGCTGTGGCGGATCGTCGAAATCCGAAGCCCTCAGCCATACGCGGTGACCTCAAACTATGCAATGTGGTGTCACTTCCGGTATACTTACTACGTCGGTGTACGGGAGATATATGTGAAAACGTAGCCACCGTGTCCGCCTCACCCGAGACATCCTCGAATTCAATCCTGCTAGAAGACTCAAATGTTCACTCGATGACACCCTAGGAACCTTCGAAAGCCGTGAGATCATGCAAGGATCACGTTGTGACATATTCCAATATAAGACTAAGGTGAGTTCTACTTTAAGGTACATGTGTATTTTTTTACATTTAACCATGAAAGGCCAAGCCTTACAGGCTGTATGTTGACCTGTACTTTAGTATAGGTGAATATACATGCAGAAGCCGGTCGTGGAAACTGCCGCTTTAAAATGTATATAGACCTATCTCTTTAACTGAACGCCCGTTTTTAAGCTAAAACACAAGGCCAAATGCTATAAATACGGTCAATCGATCACATCATTGAACACTCTCCAGATTTAAACAACGATTCTTGGAACAGTGCAAATAGGCACGTACTTAAGAAATTGATATTTATATTTTAAAAAAATAAGCCCAGGATTAAGGGAATACTATTGATACTTTAAAAATACCTTTGATCTATTTTTAAATGATTAAAATGTTTATCACACGAGTGTGCCAAATTGTTGAATTCAATTCTAGGATATACGTTGGCCATAAAAAAAGCATAATTCCATCGCTGTGCTGTGATGACTGTTATTGGGTCCTCAAATATGAAATGAAGACCGTTATTTTTTTCTTTTCAATCATATTGTAAAATTGTCTATCCTTTAGATCTGCGACATACAGAGGATATTTCCTTAAAATTTAAGCGTTTTTGCCTTTTTTTTTTTTTTCAATCATGGCCTCCAAACTAACCAAAGTACTGGAATCTTTAAATTGTGGAGGTGTGAGTCATTTGGGCTCGGTGTTTACATTTAATATTGGTTTTGTTGAAGCTGAGACCTATTGTAAGATTAATTACTTCCGTGTTTAAGTGCAGGACCGTTTCCTTTTTCTCTGTGAAATAAAGAACTGCGGTAGATCTGTTCACGCAAAAATTTTGAAATACAAAATATGTTTTATAGGCGAATGAAAAACCCACACTCAGTGTAAAGATATGCTCTTTCTCTATGCAAACCGAATAATACATGATAATTTAAATATGTATACAAAATTTTGACATGATAGGTACGAAAACACAAAAAGAAAAAATAATAATTGATTAAGTAAAATCACACAAAATGTCAGATATTTACATAAAGTTGAGACAACATATATGAAGGAGCATCGTACACCAAGTCACATTATACATTAAATATTATACATTACAGAATTTTTATTTTCCTGGATTTAAAAGTTATACAGCGACATTTTGGAAAATACTGGCAGATCACATGTAGAAAAATTACGGGTGACTTTAACATTTGAAATACTGGGACTTTTTCACCATATAATCAATTTCTGATTAACCTGATAAAAGTGGAATATATTTGGATTCAGAGCATTCTTTAATTTTATTCTTTTTTTTTTCACAAGCTTATTCAGACTATAACAATTTATGTCCGCAACTCCTTTTCAATAAGAAAACCAATAGCAAATAAATTCACAAGCAGAATAACTACGATTTTGTCCTTGGAATGCGGGTATTTTTGCACTGCGATATTAAACCAAAATAAAACTCAATTTTTTTCATTCCTCATTCCCAAATGTGAAATATAAAATCACATAAAGATTATTACATATTCATGTATTCAACACAAAAAATGATTTATTCCAACTAAACGTTTACCACAAGACCATCTCAAAAGTGCAAAAATCGACCAAATGTGTACTGTTTCTTTGTTCTTATTAAAGAGCTGCGTTTAATATAGAATCACTGATATGTGGCCTGACCGCTGTGTCCTTAAATGCTCCGGCGAACTTCGTATGACCCCGCAACGAACGAGGTGTCTCAAAAGTTCGCACACAACGCAATTGGAGTCCGTTATCGATTTTTATTGTCTTTGACTGTCCGGCCGAGATTGATTTAAACCGTGAAAAGCGTTGTCACTGGGTAGACCCAGAGGTCAGCTGCGATAGTAAAGTATGCGTAGATGAATTGAACATGGTCAATGCGCGATGTCCGCTGTTTTCTGTAGACGATCTCGCTGTTTCTGCAACGCG
The DNA here is from genome assembly GCF_001039355.2 of Lingula anatina. Next base: position 204,958 of record NW_019775511.1, read on the forward strand.
AGAATTTCAAAAGGCAGAAACTGAGATGTTTTTCTTCACCAGTACTCCCGGATCAAATTTGTCATTAAAGTAATTGTGTACCTTAAAGCGTTCCTTACAAGATAAATGGGTGTTAAGTGTTGTTTCACCTCGCTCTGTTAATATCACAGAAAGCAAAGAAGTTACTCGCCGTGGTACGGTTTGAATAAAAATAAATCTTAAATGACACTGCGCCCAATAAACTAAGACTTGAATTTTCCACTAGGTCGCCCTTTAATATGATATGAAAATATGTCACGTTTATGCTTAATGTTTAACTGTCCAACATTTATACATAAAATAAACTTTTCAGTCATATTGCTGCGGGTCATGTGTAAGATAAGTGTGTACACTTTACATGTTTTACCCCCATTTAATAAAGTTTATTATTATTATCATTATTATTATTATTCATATAATAACAGACATTGTCTATGAGTTTCCTTTCGTGTCTTCCGCCGCTTAAAAATAATCACGTTACCTGCTTTAAAGTTTTTAACACCCCTTCTGAAAAGAAAAAAAGCAGAGTTTTCCTTGATTTAAAAACAAATCTTTGAATTAAGCTTGATAGACACTATCCGATGAAGCAGTGAAGTTTCTTTAATCCATATACCAATATAAAATTTATGAAAAGTAGAATATGAGTAACAAGATCAGAATATTGATTTGTATGCGATTTCTCATGCATATTTGAGTAAATTCTACTTACATGCCTTAGACAAAGCCTGTGAAAATATTACGAAAAATTTCTCTTCGCATGCAAACCCCAATGTGTGTCTACTAAAAAGTGAAATAAGATAGAGTTTGGTGGCGAAAAAGATTAAAAGCATCAATCTTTCGGGCAGGTATTTCATTTTTGGTGCGCACGGAGAAACACGGAAAAACACGAAGCCTCCTATCACTTCATCATTCATTTCATAACACCTAAGGGAAATTTCTCTGACCTGCCCAAACATTAAACGGCCGTTAAATTGCCATCAAACGGTCATTATCAGTAAAGACCTCTGCTTCACCTGTTTTCATTGAATCTGTTTCTAAAGGTCAAATGTAGATATCAAATAAGTAACTGTTATATATTTCGATTTTAATACTTGGAATTATTTCTAAAATATAGGCTAAGGAATATATAAGTGAGAATTGATAGTTTGATTGATGTGCTAATAAAATAATTTTATAAGTTAATGGAAATGGGCAAACGCATGAAATAATGTATATAAACAAAGAAAGGTAAATATGATAAATGTATACATATATAGCGACAGACAGATAAGTAAAATTAATGATTATCCAAAACGCTGTAATGGAACTGCAATACACGCGTGTATTGAACAAATGCACCGGCCTCTCGCTTGGCCAATTATTGAAAAAAAATTGTTCTTCCCCACTTTCCAACGATCTATCACCAGAAACTGCCAAACAGTTAATTACTTTACAATATGACCGATGATACGAAAGTGAAGGCAGAGTCATCCGCAGAACCATCCATAAACGCTTAAAACAACAACAGAAGGACAAAAAGATTCATTGTCAAGCTTTATGTCCATACATTAAATTTGACACTGATTGCTCTGCGCACAACGTCTCATTAATGTTGTCATTGGCGATGACAAGCTAGGGTCAAATTAATCCTCAAATTATTCCATGTTGAGCATTATTCAGATATAAGCGTTTCTTTGAGATTTACTTTAAGGGATGACAGTTTTGAGGTTATATCAAAAGAACTAAAAGTTATCTCTGATGAACTCAGTAAACAAATTCGATAGAGGGCTCGTAGAAAATTGTGATTGGACGCAAATACATGAAAATGTATCAACGTTTCGTATGGCGAGGCGATCGAAAAATGTCATCATACTTGTATTTGTTAATTTGTATGTCGACACAAAAACGTGCTTCCTTTCATAGAATTAGAAATTATTATGTTATTTACAAATGAAAGCAAAAAAAAATGTTTTCTGCGTATGTGTAGAGTATTTACGGTATTGCAGCAGCCATTACATGGTCAAGACTAATAGTGTCAGATAACGGTGGATAATGGAAATGTCTTTTTCATCCAATGAAGCAAATGTTGGTTATCGCCTGTCATTATATAGAATAATTCATTATTGAAAAAAAAAACTATATATGCATAAATACCCGGTGTTGAGAGAGATCAAAATTAGGTCTTATAAATTACGAGGTGGAAACAATAATCTTGTCTTTCAACCCATGAAAAACAAAAAGAAAAAGAAAAAAAAGAAAGAAAAAAGGTGGAAAAGGGTTATTCTGCAATTGCTCAGAACTATTACGGCTCTGTTCCAGTTACCGAAAGGTCAAAAGGATGAGTAATCCACGTGACCTTGTAACACCTTCGCGGAAGAATAACGGTCGTCTGCGCTAACAATGCAGCGACGCAGTTTATAATTTCATGCGAGTATTTTTTTAAGAATAAAGAACAAAATAATAAGTATGTCAGAAAACAAGAGTATTTTATTGTAAGTTTACAGATTATTTATTTATTTCAATTATTTATTTATTTATTCATTAATTTGATTTATTTATTTACTGTTTGAATATTAGTTATTAGTTCATTTCTCTTACCCTCCCTGTACGGTTTTCAAAAAAAGCAACATTTATTTATTATTATATTTTAATTTCGTAGAAAAGACTATCAAAATCTAATTTCATGGGAAATGTTTTTGACATTTATGATACGAAATGACCTTTATTATTTTATCCTCAATACCTTCATGCAGTAAAACTCGAAGTTTTGATGTTGAGGCTATTATTATTTAATTAAAAGGAATTTCATATTTAACATATGAATTAATATTTAACGAACAAAACCGTCCAATTTTTTTCAAAATATGTATGAAGTTCTTTGACAGCTTTTTAAACTTTATTTAGAAAACAAGAAAAAAAACACGTTTAAGGCGGTTTAATAAAAAATATGAGAGCTTTTTTTTTTACATATTTACATTTGGACATCTAAGCAGTTATTGTATATTTGGGATCACGGTTTCTCTGTCAACTGTTTGATTTAATCATATGTAATTTCTTAAAATAGGCTTTAATTATAGCATGTTTACTTTTACTGTGTGTTTTGCAGTGACGGGTTTCATTGAGGGATCGAAAGCGGTTTTTGTGTCTTTCTCTCTTTTTTCTCCGCTTTGTCGGGTACATCGATTCAAATTTCGGTCGATTGTGCCTCTGCTCTTGTTTATCAACATCGTAAACTCGGCTTTGACCTTTCCGTATCCCATTGGAATGTGATACGCCGCCCTCCCACCTGCTAATGGATTAGCCAATCATAAGGCTTGTCTCATGTTGACGTTGCACCGAAATGCACTTTCTACACTGGTATCAAAACCGACCTTCCCGCCTAGCCTCTTCATCTTGCTATTTCATTTTTTAAAATAAGTCAGATTGTAGTTATATGTAATGACTAGAGAATCAGAGAGCACAAACGTCCGCCAAGCGATGGATAATTACTTATAGGCCTAAGTTACCAGTAATCAATCGTTAATATATGGATCGCCACCAAGATTGATAAATTTTAACTCATCCATATCTGGTCTATCTATCTCTAATTANCAATGAGTAAAAAAATAAATATAATATATTTACTTGGAAAGCACAAAATGAAAGAAACTTAATTAAAAAGAGTGGTACTGTATTTTAAAACAAGTCGGGATACTTTGGGTCACACAAAACGACGAAGCAACGTTGACATAGGGATTTTTGGTAAAAGTATAGGAAACGCCATCAAACGCCTTTAAAATGGCGACATTTTAGCCAATTAATCACCGAATCTACTTTTAAGGTCACTATCACGCTAAGAGAAAGGAATGATACATGTAAATTATTTTGTGCGTGTCCAGATGTGAACCACATTTCCCTTGTTAAATCATCTCTGTATGAAATATCAGAACATAAATGTACTTAACTCCCGGGGCGTGGTTCCACCAAATAACTTGAGACATAAATTGGTCTTAAAGGGATAATAACTCTTCGTATGAGATCTATATTTCACAATAAAAACACTGTAAACAATTCATAGAAATATAATATATTTTGTTTTACCACAAAAACAGCAGTTATAGCTGTTATTCTGATATCTGAGCTTGTCAGTACGACGCGACCTCCATAGATGGCTATACCCTGTAATAATCTCTTAATAGATTTTTGTAATAATGAAGTATCAGAGAGTACAAGCGAGAGATTATTACAAAAAAAACTTAAGAAAAAAAGGGACTATAACTTTGAATGTAGAAATGGATTCATTTGCCATTGGTAAGTATTGGGAAATTGTTGTTTACTCCAAGAAAATTCAATTTTGGCCAAAACGAACAGTTATTATCCCTTTAACTTTTAGACCTGAGCTCCGGTTTACTTCAGTTAGGGGTTAAGTGTTCCATACCCCCTACTAAAACAGAGTAATTGCTGTTCTGGAACACAGGCCTTTCCTTTCTAATCATTAAACTTGTCCAATTTCCATTCAGCATGACGCCAATATTGCAATGTTTGACTATTGGATTTATTAATATAGTGATAAATTTTTATACATTGATTAAATTGCATTTTATAACAAGGGTTTACCATGTCGATTTTGATGGCTGCGTTGTAAGCGAGTGGCATAAAATAGTGTTTCCGTTTCACATCTGGACACGCACAAAATAATTTACATGTATCATTTCCGTTTCCGAACTAGCTCAGAAAACATCCGTAAGTACTAGTGTTACATTTTCGTATTAAAGCAATATTTTGTACTTTAAAGAATAAAAAAATCCTCATTGGGTTGGTTGTCTTAAATGATTATATTGATGAAGTGAAGTAAGCCAGGGTTTGATTATATTAAACTGAATAAAAATAATATAAACTAAGTTAAATCGATAACAGAACAGAACTTCACAAAAAATGAAGCAAGCACAAAAAAGGAAAAATGTAAAAACAAACAATGAAATAACTTTCTGAAATATTCAACGAGGAAAGTCAAGCCTCGCGTAGATTATGGTAGGTCAAAAAATTCAAGTTGAACAGACAAGCATGTTTTAATCAATTTGAATCAAAATCGTATGTGCTGCCAATACGTACTGCACCCTGGATTGCGAGAGAATTTAATCTTAGTCCGCCTTTGCGTTTTTACCAATTAATTACTAATATATTTAACTATTTATTTGATTTTAGAATTATTTTATTGGCTCATTTTCATTCCTTTTTATCTCATGTTCTGGCCTATCATTAATTAATTAATTTATTTATTTATTTATTTTTTACTTTTCTGGCAATGCAAGTTATAATAGTTTATTTGCAAAATAAATAGGTAGTTATTGTTTCAATTAGGGATAGTTATTTATCACGGACCAGTCGATAATTAAGCTTTAAATTTGAATTCAGTAGATTACATTATTTATGAATTTCTAGGGAGTAGAATTTTAACTAGGCCAATAACCCTCCGATCAACAAACCTTAGTGCATAGTTTCAGAATTTAAAAAAAAATATTTCAAAATCTGATTTGCAAACAGGTGTGACTCACGCTTAAGTAGTCGACGCTGATTGCGAACGCATGTGAAAAAAGTTGCAGATTCTGTGTCCCAATTAAGGACAACACCATCGCCTAATTTCCCGCCAGACGCCGCGTAAGAACCTCCAAAATGGACCCACGTGCACATACACCCTACCTCTGTTTGCACAACCGCGTCACGCTTCTTTAGTTAACCTTAAATGACCGCATTTTTCTTGCAATAATTAAGTCGATAAAGTGTTGGACGCCGGTTATCAAGTGCAGTGTTCGGTCGTGCCACTGGGCGCTTCTAAACTCGGCTCGGAATGGACCGTTGCCATCGATCAAAATGACACAGCATTGGGATCAGTACTTCTAATTTTACTGATCCTGCAGGAGTCTATTGTAAAAAACCTACCTCACTTTATAAAACAACAAGTTAAAATTTAATTGCTCAAAGAGGCTTGTTTTCAAATCACAATGTTTACAAGTGTGAGCCATCTGTGGCGATCTGTTGAAGCATTGTTGTGTGAACTCTCTATGTGAACGCCTCGAGGCGCGGCAGCCAAGGTGTTTTGTGCTTTAAGTTTCACATGTTTTTTGTTAGCCGAAGGGCAGTTATTTTCCACGCTGGCTAAAACCATTTCGCTTTTGTAGATTTAACACGCATTATTTTCCTATAAATGATATATGTTTTACTCTCTCTGTAAGTCGGACACTTTAATAAGTAATATTTGTTTGAGTTACGCGTAGATTCGAAATGGGAAGTGTTCGTAAAGTTTCTGCAAATGCCCCCCCCCCCCCCCACATCCTCAAAAATAGTTTTAACCTTTTCTTAAGAGCTCTTTGGGGCAATCTCTTATTCCTGTTATAAGTTGACGAGTTGTATAATTGTATGGGGATGTGTTTTCTACTTTCATCTCATGGAATATAGTATGTTAGAAAAAGTCCATTGGAGATTCTATTTGGGCGGCAAATTTTAAAAAATCTATACAATCTGATAAACAAATAATTATTGCAATAGAGTTGTCACGCAATCTATAAATGTCTGTAATATTTACAATTTAAAAGGAGCCACTTTATCTACTCTTTTCTTGATACGTTACTGGTAAGCGCGACAGAGATTTCCTTTTGAATATTGTTTTGGCGGGACTCGCTTGGTCTCCATCTTGAGGAGGAAAAATATGTCAGTGACGTTTTCCACTGTATGTTGTAGGTCTCACCGTGTAAGACCCTTTTCTCATAGATACCATCGGCCTAATACTACCAAGTGAAGATCATCTAGAATTATTACATAGTAACTTATATCAAAATGTCAGAAATGCTATTGTAGAGTTTTGATACTTATACAACTCTTAGGAATTTCTATTTTTCTGTTTTGCTTTTGTTTTCGGTTTCGATTTAGCCTTACTAGGTTGTTCCACGAAAAAGTGAACATTTTAGTCAGGTCACTAATGCAGATATTTTGTGTACTGTTTCCGTAACTGTACAACGTCACGTTTTAATTACTGTTGCTTTCTTTCTATATTGGTGGGTTCCATAATATAGAGCAGAGAAAATAAGGACAAGTCATACTTCTGTAGTATTACACAAACGTACGTCCCTAATGTAACTCGGATGTTCACTTTTTTGTGGAATTACACAATTGACAATTAAACCTTTCATACGTTCATGTACGCAAATGCATTGACACCTCTAATGTGTTTGTTTACTATTCCGTTTTCGAAGAAACCGATGTTGATTTTTTTTTCTGCAGTGGGAGCGAGAAACTCGTAAATAAAAGACAGATAACGCTTCTTGTTCACATTCTATGAAATAGAGTTAGAGTGTTACAAGACATTTCATCATTTTAACGACGAAACTGTTGGTGCGTTCAGTTTTTCCATCCGATTACTTTCCCCTTGAAAAAAAACAAGAGCATTTTACAGATATAACAATAAAAGTAAAATAACCGTCTTCCTTTTGCTTTCACAGTGCACGTTCAAACAGTGAGGCAGCATACACACAAACTGAAATACCACTTCCAACGTTGTGGATGAGTGAATTTAAGAATATATAGTTTTTACTGGTTTGTTTATTTAGACTAACGGAGCGAAGCTCTGTGTTTTGGATGCTTTTGAAACACCATTTTCACCGACGTGGATGAGTGAATTTATGAATCTATAGTTTTTACTGGTTTGTTTATTTAGAGTAAGGGACCAAAGCACTGGGTCTTGGATGTGCCAGGTATGGGTTTTTCTGGGTCAGATAAGTAGAGGTCAAGCGCAGGTGAAATTAGGTGAAGTGCAATAACAGGTTCTAGTTTCGTGTTATACACACCCGAGTTAACTCCGTCACGTTACGCTTATTCATGTCAACTTTCTTTCTTTCTTTCTTTGAACAGAACAAAGATGGCGGGTCGTTGTAAGGACACCGATCAAGTGTGACAATGGTGCTTTTTGAATGACCGGCTGGGGACACGCCGTTACTCGAGGACAGACGAGGACAGGGACGCTAGGATGCCCACGAAGAGCTTGGAGACAGAGAGCGTGCCGAAGTCGCACCTTCGACTGTCGTTTGATTATCTCAAACATGTCGTCTGCCGAATGCACTGGACTTGGCGTCCCCGCCGGAAACTGTGTGGTGTATTTGGATTGATCGGTTGTTCCTTTCGCATCTGTCGTCTGCCACGTCCAAAATGGCGTCTGTTTTCGAAACAACTGAAGCCTTTCAATTTTTGAATGCTGCAGAGAGCATCTGCCACAATAAGACGGACACTTTCCTGGACGAGTATATAGGCCTGTCATGAAGCAGGAGACAGCAACAGAGACACCTGGAGATTTTTTGGTTTACAAAATTAGGTAAGAAATATAAACATAGCCCATTTTCACGGTTCACGATGCACCTGTTGTTATGTTTTTATTGCTTTAGGTAAATATGGCCTTAGAGGCCTGACATATTAAGCCTGTGAGTTGTACTTTGGCATAATGTAGTCTTATTTAATTTCTATGTAAAGCAACTTAAGTGTGTGTGTGAGAGTGAGAGAGAGAGAGAGAAGGAGAGAGAGAGAGAGAGAATTGCGGGTAGGCCTATACACGCTTATTCTAAATATTAGATCTATCATTAACACACGCACGTACACACACACACACACACACACACACACACATAATTATATATATATATATATATATATATATAGAGAGAGAGAGAGAGAGAGAGAGAGAGAGAGAGAGAGAGAGTTAAAAGTGGAACACATTAACTATGACAAATGTTTATTTAGGACGTTTCTTCAGGTCAAAGCTCACTTTCCTCGACCATCTACATGTATTACTTTATCACAAATTCCTATTTCTTCTTCCCTTATTGTTCCCTTAATTTTCTCTCATTCACTAAAGAGGTAAACAGATAGGCTATTTTTTTTATTTTAGAAATCTTTGTAAATAGCTTAGGGGTATTGTTAATTTAATTTTGTCTCATTCACTGAAAAGGGAAAAAGATATTGTATTTTTATGTCAGTTAGGTGTTGGGATTTTCTTTCTTTCCTTTTTCTTTTTACGCAGTAATTATTTTAGATATAAACTTGAGAGCATTTTAAGAGGACATGCCTATGCAAAAGCAAAATGTAAATGACATTAGAATTCAAAAGTAATATTTTCAAAACATAAAGAGACATGAATTTAGGTGGTTCTGAAACAATTTATTTCCCTCTTAGAGAATTATCAATCCCAACAATTTCATCAACCTATTTCAGATCCCTTGTCCTCAAGCAAAAGAACAAGCAAATCCCACCAACAAAGAAAACAGCAACAATTAAAAAAGGCCTCTAAATTTCACTTCTCATAATTTAACCCAATTCTGCACTTATTGTTAATATCCACACAATCAATGAACGGAAACTTAACCATGTTAAGTGTACAGGAAAATGTCAAATAAACAGTTCAATGTAAACGGGCTTAAAAGATCATCAGAAACAAGATGTTATGGTTAAGATCGAGTCCAATGCCCGGACACGCCCGGTCAGCGCGGGTCACGTGACATCGTGAAGTGACCTGAGAGAACACGTCCACAGCTTAACGCCCCATAAAGTGCATTGGAAATTTATAAAGCAAAACGTAATAATAACGATGACATTTTTTACTTGAAACTTTGGCTTTTTTCTCTTTAGCACCAAGGTTGACCGTTCAAGAACCTTAAAAGCCGTTTTTAACCGTCTAATTTTACCGCCAAGACCGAATTTATCATTTTCTATCTCCATGTCGAAAGAGACTCAAGAACAAAATATTAAAATCCAAAAGCGGGTTTATAATGGGTCGTAATTTAGTGAACAGATTTTGGATATGACATATCTTGATGGTTAAAGAATATATTATTGAAATGTCAAGGTAAATTACATTTGCTACATAAAGGTCAAACGGCCACCGTGCGTTGGTCAATATGGAGAGAACTGACCCAGCAAAACATCGAACAAGCCTAACTTGCAAACCGCAAATCTGCACGAGGCCTAAGGTAAAAGCTAATTGTCCAGGTTACCTATACAGCAGTGGTAAATTATTCATGTCGAAATTTCGGTCATTTTAGCGGTTTATTATTTGTCTGTGATTTGGTCTTTTTAGTAGACTTTAAAAGGACGCCATTTAGACTTTACAGGGTTACCTGGTAGATTTACCGGTGCAGTAGTAGCACTGGACCATTAATATTGAGAGTGCGTTAAATCCGTTCACATGAAAAAGATGTTTAAAACGCCTGACACAATTACTGCACCTTTAAAAATTAATCAATTTTTGGAGGAAAACTTTATCAGTGGTAGAGGGTCAATTTACTTTGCATTTGCCTTTTTTTAATTTTACCAAAGCAATTCTTCATTATTTTGACTATAATAAGACCACTGAAGTTGCTTTAAAAATTCTCTTTTTTTTTTCAATTTAACCTCTAAGCTAAAATCCTCAGAAAGAAACTCAAAAATGCACAACCAGACCACTCCCAGTGCTTCGATCGGTGTTTTTTAAAGCAAATAACCACCAATAATTCCCAATTGAAATTATAGATGATTTTGGATTAGGCACTACCCGCCTGCTTGAGGCTATCTTTCTCACATTCTCATCAACCATCCATCCATTAAATTGTGAATAAAAACCATGACTGACGTCAGTGCACTGAACACGCTTCATTTGATGGGTTCTTAGAAAAGGCTATATGCAAATACGCTTCAGTGGGTCGTTCCTGATTTTCGAGCTAAATTCAACTGCCCTTGAAGCTATACAACCGGTTTTCTAGACCAGGAAGAAAAAGCTCCCAGGGTCGTGAAATTTGTTGGAAGGGTGGGGTGCAAGAATGAAATATACAATTTCTCGCTTTGCTTCGAAAATATGAAATAATAGACTATGACTTTTTAGTGCAACAGAGGACAAGGATTAAGAAATTAATTGGACGCGCACTTGGATTGAATGTGCACTGTGTCAGCTTTGGCAGCACAGACTGTAGTAACGCAATCTCTCCCAACCGTGCCCTGCGCAACTATCGCATTCAGTATCTTGCATTTTATGGCCACTCCTTTCGCGTATTTGGCATTCTTAGAAACAGGTGTGCAAACGAAACTAAATGGTTCTCAAAACTCATTGTTAACTGGAGTAAATTTTATTTTGATTAAAGATGAAGATTAAGAGTTTGCAAATAGGCGCATTGACGCATTGCAATTTACAAAATATTAGCAGTTTTTTTATTGCTTGCCTCTCAAGTCCTCTCAAGTTGAAAACAGCAGAAATAGTAACTAGAATAAAACAGAGATTATTACGCAATTTGCACTGAAAGTCAATAGGATTAAAAGAAATAAATATTGAATTTATAAGATTGTTGCCTATTATGAAGTTTTTAAATTGACACAATTCAAAAAAAATGAGCCCGCATTTGCTTTATTAAAACATGATTAAAGTCTTTTTAACACTTGAAAATGGCAAGAAGTATTAAAATAGAGAAGTTTTAAAATAAGAACAAAAGACATTATTTGGAAAAACATTTTCCCGCTTCCGACCCTTGAAGAAAATAAAAACTGTATGAGAAACAAGTAATAAAACAGTTGTATAATGAACAACAGGGAAATTATATCTGTGCTGTCCTCATAAAAATTATTGGTTTGCCACAACACCTGAAAATACCTGTTATATACAGTGTATATCTATAAACATGCTTTTTTTTTTTTTTTTTTTTTTTTTTTTTGCT
>NW_019775511.1:216723-227744 GCF_001039355.2 Lingula anatina
GCTAAATCAGGGGAAACTTTTGTAACAGTATTTATAGTGCACTTATTCAGCTATTTCATCATTCTGTTAAAACTGAACAAGCGTTTCAGATTATAACAGCTTTTTAACCCCTTGGCCGAGATGCGACCTTTCCAGGTCTAGCCCTTGCCGTGCGGGATGGTTGACCTTTGACCTTTGACACAGTGGCTTTGTAGGTCATTCACCTGAAACGGAGGTGTCATGTTCTCATCTGGGCCTGCCCGCTGGCATTAGGTTTAACAATAGCATGGAGTATCAGCTTTATATAAATCTGTTTACGACAATTGGGCTATTTGTCTAGTGTGTTGGATATATATAGTTGTACTCACAATGTATATGCACTTATAGTATATATGCTTCGGGTTGTTATATATTGTGTATAAATAGGGAATCCCTCCGCACATGTATAGGATATGAAAGGATTTTTTAAAGTTAAGCCATATTTATATATTTAATAGGATTTTTTGGTGGAAAAAATTTGTTATGTCTTAATTCCATATGGCTTCTATAATACTAGTGTGAGTATAGTTTAATGACATACAGTGCACTGTAATCATTCACTCTAACATGTGGGGATCCATGGTCGTAGCGGGGGTGGGGTGGGGTTGTTTATATGTGAGTGGGGTAGGGAATTTGAGGGGGGGGGGCTCCACCAGTGATATAAATTATTTCTACTGTAAAGAGACGGGAATTTGGATTATGAAAAAAATGTAAATGGACGATTTTACGTACGAAAAATACAGGAGGTAAATCGTTCAGCGTCTTTTTTATTGTTGCTGTGTATTCTTACTCCTGCATTTAATCACCTCTGGTAGAGCTAGACAATATTTCGTACTTAATTAACTTGTTATAGTATTTGTTCTTTTTTGTGCTATATTTCATTCGTTATTATTAGCCCAAATATTAGTATTTTTGTCATTTTTACACCTAACCCTGTCCTTTGACTATCTGCAGTTGTGTCTATTGTTAACATTTTAACAATTTATTTCATTTCAGGGATTACTTACGTGTCACTTGTGTTGCCTTTTTTGTTTTTTGTTTTGTTTTTCGGGATTTTGCCTTTGTAGTAATGCTTCTGTGACAGTGACTGCTACCATATTTTTTTCTGTTGTGTTCACTTTGTACTGTCGACACTTAACTGCAGATTTTTTTTTTTTTCTGAGTTAGATTTTTCCTGTGACACTGCTACATTGACATTTTGACTCGACGGTGATGACAGATACGAGTGACAGAATGGAACGCAAGAGCTCCTTTTAAAAAACGCATCGTCTGGCTTTTTACTGTAGAGTGCTACATCTGTTAATTTTTCAAAATTCCGACTTCATCTTAATAATCATTTCATTTATATTCATTTGAACTTTTGCTTGTATGACAAAGGTAACCAATTTGACGTCACTTACAAAATATTTTTTCCTTCTGGCGATCTCACATTTTCTATCTAATTCAAATGAATTGACTTAACGATCTGTTGACTGACTTAATATTATTAATTTATTACAGCTTTCTTAATCTATGTTTTGGAAACATCATGCGTTGTTTCTTTCAGCCGTGTCGTCTGCTCTCTTGGCAAACTTTCGACTGACACAATATCGTGGATTTCTTATAATTTTCTCAATATATTTATGAAAAAAGATTATCGTCTGCAACAAGCACGTCTGCAATGCTACTAAACCTGTGTCGTACATGTATTCGTCTTTAACGTAAACCGTACACAAGCTGGTGTAACTTAACTGATTTTTGCACTTTTTTCACGAGTTTTTCTGCACACACATAACTTTACTAAAGGAAAATAACCTCAGCACAAGTCACTTAACACATTTAAAACAAAACATTTTTGCAACTCGGGCAACTTCTCAGTTGACAGCTAAAATGATGGTGTTATTTTTGAATTGACGAAGAAACAAATGAAGAAGCCTCAGAAGTTGAGCACTCCGCATTTGAGTTAGTTATTTTTAACTTCTTCCAGTGCAATAACAGTGAAATAATAGGATACATATATATATATATATATATATATATATATATATATATATATATATATTCGAGTAATTTTAAATACTACAGATGACTTTAAATGTTATACCAAAATTTCTTCACGATGCGAACTCCAAGAGCGACAATGTATGGGTCATTAAGAACAGTTCGTAATCATGAAAGTTTGAAATCACATGACATGGAATTTTGTGCGTACGTGTAGGCCTGTCATAAGAGTGTTCAGCGTTGCTATTTCTTTTTTCTTCTTTTTCCTGCTCTAAGCCGATACGGTATCATGCCCCCATGACGTCAAAGCGTCAGTTCACTCCCGTATGATTTAAGTGCCGCTGTTTTGTTAACATTATAATCTTTCTTTTTTACTACCTAAAAGAGTGAACCTGCTGTGCGTTTTCAATTCTTTGGGCAAATTTCTCGCTTAATATGATTGTGTACGTTAAAGCCCTGTTAACATGGATTTAAAAACCACAAGAAAAAATTGATTCAAGGCTTTATGTAAGCGTCACAGAAGGTGGTGTAACTTATATCCCATACGCACTGATGTGGCTCATTGCGCCTCGATAAATATCATTTTATTATACAACAACAAAAAATGTTCTTTATGAAAATATTACATGCAATTCGCAGAAATCGAAACTGGCGTAAAATTAATACTATTAAAAGTATGTAAATGTACGCTATATATCGACGTAAATTCTTCTTAAAATGAGACATCAGTTGAGCAGTATATTTAAGTATAACTGACAAATTATATATTGTTTTTAAGATGGGTGGTAACTTGGGTGCATTTTGCTGGGCCTTACGCAGCGTTGCGTAAAAATTGCGCTTATGCAACTAGGCGGGGCACGCTGATCTTACCACCACGTGACCTCAGTCGATTTCAAATTGTCACTCTTGACCGATATAATACGAACGCAGTGTTTATAGTATGGCAAGTTTTGTTTAACCTCAGCTACATAATACGTTATAATTAAAAGCCCGCGGAAACGTAAGGTAACGGAAATGTTAAAGATTAAGTCTAACGCAATTGGTAATAAAAACAACGTTGTAAAAACCGTTATTTAAGAATACATCACCGAATAAAAAGTGGCTCGAATTTCACAACTGAAAATTACAAAGAAAGTTATTGATATTTTACTTCTCCTTTGTTCTTATACGCAATATTCGGCAGGAGGCAGGGAAGGCAAAGACTTTACATTCGCACACCGCAAAATCGTTTTATTTTCTTTCTAAACCCAAATCCAAAGAATTCCTTTGAATAAACTTTTCAAAGAACAGGTCAGGCATCTAATGTGGTCTTTTCAAATCCACAGGCGTCTCGAAAGACCCCTCACACCTTAAAAAACAAAGTCTGTCAACTCACCGGCCATAGTGAAACGCGTTTATATTATTTAAACCGTCCTATAGCCACAGCACTTGCCTATAAGGCAAAGCAAATTGATGTTGTTGTAAGCTCGTGATACGTGAACTCCGTCTATTGTTACGCCCGTCTGCGCCGCACTGCGCATGCGCCAGGTATGAATGCAGTTTTTCTGGTACAACAATCTTGAATTGTCGCCACTGTTTATGCGGCCTCAAATATTGAAAGGGCCTTCACAAAACCTTTAGCGTGGTACGAGGGGAGAGCTAACTCGAGGTCGCAGTCTACAAGTGGGACGGTGTTGGGTCTGCACGGCTTCTGCGTTTCTCGTCGAAAAATCGCCGTGCCGTTCTTGGGGACGTTCCCTGTAAAATCGCCTGCGTCTACGTACGTGAGTCGGGTTAAAAGCGGTGTCACGGGACGAAGCTCGTGCGGAGCGTAGGTGAGGGAAAATAAGAGGTCGGCAAATAATACAGAACGCGTGTAAGTTGATCCTAGCTCGCCTTGATTCTATAGCAAGATGTGAGCGACCTTCACTTAAACGGGAGTCTTTAGGGGCACGGTCCGTGCGCTGGGTTTGTCCTTCGATATTAGGCAACGTCGACTATTACGCCAAGGTGTGGTTTTTGTGGATCTAGTGACGTGATAGTAACTTTTGTGATGACGGAGTTCAAGCGCTCACCTAAGACTGAAAATGGAGGGGCGAACCTGGCTGAACTCTGGGAAGGATTAAATCCCCGAGGCGTTCAATGGATTCTATTAAGGCGTGGTGCCAAACGTGCAGTAATCCCAGCACGCGTGTACCTGAAAACTGGAGGCTGACAGGTTGAGGAATTTTCTTAAATCGATACTGTAATAGACCTGACGCAATGTTGCGTAAGACGGTAATTACGGGTCCTAATTTGGCGGGAACGAGGCCTACTCGGACCAGGAAGCAAGTTCGTTGCGCCTTTACCACATTGAAAACGTGTAAACTAAACCAATAATGGCGCTTCACCTGAATGCGACACGGGGCGGATTTTTTGCTTACGTCATCTTACATTGTTTCTGAAATTGCGCGCGCTAAAGAAAATCACGTTCGAACATTTTGGCGATTTTACGCCAATTATGTTAAACTTTCATTAAAAAAACGACTATGAGTGGATTTTAGCTCACGTCATCTTCCAGTTTCAGTCAAATTTGCGCGAAAAAATCACAGCAACAGAGCATGCAGACGATAATTGAATATTTTGCAGACGATAGTTT
The DNA here is from genome assembly GCF_001039355.2 of Lingula anatina. The sequence continues at coordinate 221,339 of NW_019775511.1, forward strand.
ATTTCACCCTACCAGGGATGATTGTGCGTCTAGTCCATGTAGCTGTGACATCATGACTAGATCCACACTCATCCCTGTTGGGGAACGCCAAGAGCAGACGACAACTGAAAAACTAGCAGACGACACTGAAAGTTCAACGACAATTGAAAAAAGCAGACGACACTGCTGTTCAGTGATGGCCTACTATGTAGATCTTTTTTTTTTTTTTCAGTTTGTAGGTTGCTACATTAGAAATTTAGGTTATTTAGGTTGGTCAAGCAGAGGGAATTACACACAGTATTTCAAGATTTTAAAAGCAGACGATAACATAATAACAAAAGCAGACGATCAAATCGATGCCATATTCAAAGCATGCCATGGCTCTTTTCATACGTCCCGCAGACTTAGGGGAAATCAAGCGAGAGATTGAGTTGAAATATTCTCTGTGAAGGTTCTCGACAAATATGACTCTAGCTGGCTGCTCAATAATAAAATGTCACCAAAGGAAGTTGAACTTTAGGGACCAAACCTTTTCTTTATTAGGCATGTCTCTTGACACTTATGTGAGATTATCCGTGCGGTTCTCTTCTCTCAGTTATGACTTGTTGAAACTGCTTGTTGCAGTTGAGGGGTTATTGTTAGCATGTAGATATTTGGCGTAGTGCTCCTTTTATAGGGGTGCATTTAAGTGTAGAAAGTCTTAGAGTATAGTTTTTCCGTATATGATTTAGAAAAGTTTGTGTCAGTTTGCTGAGGCTTCGGAAATGGACCGTGGACTTTTTTTTTATCTCCTCTTTTATGTCAGAGAACTCTTTATTTAGAGGGATATTAAGCTAAGCATTCTTGTCTCACATGAAAATTGAGCAACTGTAAGGATACGGTCGTGTCTCCTTCTTGACTCAGAGAACAAATCTTTTGACGTGCCGTTTTCACATAATTACACATATTATTTTTTCATATGACAATAAGTCGACAGGTAAAAAAAAAAATAGGCCATTATTTGACACAAAAAGAAAAAAAAACATTTCTTTAACCACACAACGCACTGAGCGTGTTGGAGGAATGCATTCCAAGATAAAGTAACAATATAGATAGCACAAAGACAGGGTTTTATATCCTGGCGTTCTTTTGATATGAAATGGCCGAATTCGATCCGATGTAGGGATTGTCTGTTGTGTTACATGTCTGACAAGGACAACGGGATGGTTTTATATTGCTCGTGATCATATAGAGCCATTGAGAGGTCAGATCAACCACTATAGACCATGTAGCAAAGGTGAAAATCGTTTGGCTATGTGTGTAGTAGTTTAATTGGAGGGGATAGGTCTGTGAGGTTTGTGCACTTGTTGCAGCACAGGTGTAATTCATGCTAACAAGGAGGAGGGGAAATTAAGAGAGAGAGAGAGAGAGAGAGAGAGAGAGAGATGGGGAAAGAGAGAGAGAGAAAGAGAGAAAGAGGTAGTGTGAGAGATGGGAAAAGAAAGGGAAGAGAGAGAGAGAGAGGTAAAACTGATAGAAGACATTGGATGGAATAAGGGAGACAAAGTCGCCTAGACGTTGAAAAGCTCAATTTTGAATGGCGCAGAAAAACTATTTAAAAGAGAGAGAAATATAGATGGAGAAGAGAAAGTGTGAATAAGAAAAAGGCGGGAATTTAAAGTCTCAGTAAAATAGGACTCCCACTCCTAGTCAAAGTTACTCAGTACAGCCCCGCCTCGATTTTTTTTCACACTGGGTCACAAATTACTTTCCATATTGAAGAGGGAATGCCAATAATTCTTCAATGCGTTTTTGTGGACACAGGCAGAGCCGGCGTTGTGATACGAAAACACCATAGTCAATGAAAAGATTGAGTCCTCCAAAGGTTGACCGAACAAACTAAAAAACCACATTGATTCGTTCACAACATAGAGTAGTGCCAGCTCCAAGGCGGGATGTTTGTTGAGGGGGGAATCGATGGGAGAGGTGCTTTAAAGCGTGCGCTAGGCACCATAAAACGTGTCAGGAAGGGACGCCAGCACTGTTATCGGCGTTGCATGCGTTTTAAAAAGTTGGGGTGATGTTGGGAGATAGAGGGTTTGGTTGTGTTTGTGAAAAAATTGATTTTGCTGGAAAATGATGGTTTGGCTGGCGGGAATTTCTGTTAAAGTCAGAAAGCAGTTGAATTCGATTGCCTTGTATGATAAGGAGCAGATTTAAAAAGTTACATTCCAAAGGGGGATAAAACTTGTGAAGTTGTTAGAATAAAAAACATGCGAAATGTTTCCTTTAGTAGCATGTTTGTCAGAAATAGCGAATACTCATTTCGATTTGAAAGAAATAGCCAGCAGCACTCCACAGTAGAGACATGCTTATGATAGGACAATTTTGTTTGCATGAAAGTGAATTATTCCACATTTTTAAAGTGGCGTGAGTGAAAAGGGGACCGCCTTTCCAGAGGACGTTGCGTAAAGAAAATTATTACGGCATATGCCTGCACGCGGGCAGAACAGATAACGCAGAACATTAGATTGTTCGATGTTTTCATAACCAACTCGTTTAAGTACCCGACTTCAAACGATTCTTTAAAATACACGAATAAAGTGACAGACTATTAAAATAAAAGCACTCAACCCTACACTTACCCTAAGGTTGACACTTCCCATTCTTATTTACACAATATTTTTGATCGACATATTATGGTGTATGGCTCATTGGTGAGATGGGAATCTGACATAGAAGGCAAATAAATAAATCTCCATTTAATGGCAAAGCAACTGCTTTTCCATCTGCTTTCTTGCCCCAAACAATGAAACAATGAAATCTTAGTCCCTTTCCCTGCAGTTATCTTCGATTGCTGCATACTCTTTAATTGACTTTTTCATTCATTTTGCCATCAATTAGCATTTTCTTTCTATCTTTAATTCCAACACCGTCAGACTTCACTAGTATATGTTTTCAGTGACTTATGTCTCTATCAGACATAAGGTAAATACCACCTTAAATAATAATTATTTCTTTGACCTCAAATCTCGCTATGTCTTTATATTTTATTAAAACACCAGCAGAATTCTTTCATCAATCTCCCCTATTAACTACATATCCGATCTCAGACCAATTAAACCATCTCATATATCACCTCATCTTCAACGACACTAAATTTGCTCGGTCATGCCGACCAAAATTCCTCTCGACATATCCTCAACCCCGTATGTGCCGCATTTCCATTGCACCCCCCCAACAAACCGCCTTTCCAATTTTACGGTGTTGTGACGCCAGCATCCACGTTCCTGGCCTGTTGTTGATTTTGCACCTGCCCGCTGCGTGCATTGCGAGTCACCTGTTGGAATTTGTAAAGGATTGTTTCACGCCCCAGGTGAGCCTTTGTGTCCCCAGCGTCGGTTTATACAAATCTATTGTCGATACTCAGCCATAGCGACAGATCAGGTCAAATAAGGGTGCGGAGGGGGACCTAAGAGGGGGGGGGGGGGGGGGGGATTTTCAGGTTGGAGAATAAAGTAAGTTTTCTTCAGTCAACAGCTTAATATTGAATTAGTTTACCTCCAATATTTCGGTGTCTGACAGAGCATCTTCATGAGGGGATAAGGCAATCCAGGTGAATAGCCTCTATCTGCCAGAAATCGAAATACTGGACTATTTCAAAATTTAGCTGTTGATTGAAGAAAAATTACTTTATTCTTATTACGTAACACAGCTGATGAAATTCTTGACTTCAGGTTGGAGGATTTTAAGGTACAATATCGTTATGGTGGCTGTGACGTATTTTTATTTTTATTTATTTTTTTTTTTTGGGGGGGGGGCAGGGGGTCCTGACCCCCCCCCCTTCGATTTCTAATTTAAAAACGCAAAAAAAAACGACTAGCTGATTCAAAGTTCTAAACCGTACCATTTACCCTCCATTTACCCTCCAAAACAACAGTTTTTTTGGAGGGGGCGTGTTCGAGCGTGCCCCGAACCTGACGCCAAGGGAGTGAGGGTCGGCCTTGCAATCCGAAGCCCGTCAATCCCTTAAAATCACCCCCCCTTCAAAAATTCTGTATCCACCCCTGGGTGGTGTCCTCTACCAGAGGACAACTGAGGGATGGCGTTTAATTCTGTGCAAAGGCCCTCGCATGTCACAGAACGGGAAAGTACACGGAATCGACCATAGCAATGTCTCTGTATAATCTAGCGAAAAATCAATCCTTGTCCCCGGGTAATTGTAATATTCCACTAGTGTGAGAGCATTCTATTATGCATGCTTATATACTTACATATATCCCCCCCCCCTCCCCCCCCCCACCCCCGATTCTCACGTCGGATAAATTGTCAGGAACCACTTTAACGAACTACATGTATATTTCTGCAGACATGTAAGCTTAATGTGCGTATACGCCACCCCTACCCCCGAATTCTCAGGCAGAAAAAAATAAAATAGTTTTAGAATTATTTCCAAATTGTCAAAACACTAGTTCTTGATAAAGAAGTATTATTATTATTATTATTATTATTATTATTATTATTAATCACAAGTAAACATGCCGTGTGAGTGGGTGTGACTTCGGTTGTTCCTAGAGGCACACCTATCGCAATGAGCAGGTCTCAACCACATAATTTGACCTTACAAAAGGTTTGTACAGGTAACAATGGCGCGTCCAAAGGCACAGCCGACGAGTGCCCTTCCTCACCCCTTTAAATTCAAAGGTATCCGATACTACCCTTTCTTTTCTGCAATAAAAATAATAAGTAAACAAAAAATATCAATCATTAGTTAACAGCATAACTACTAGTAGTAAAAGTATACAAAATCAAGAAAACTTTTTACCCCCTCCTCTTAGCAAAATCCTGCATCCGCGGCCACCAGTGGGGTAAAACTATTTATTTTCCCTATGGTTAACTTTTACCACTGTTTATCTTTCTATCTATCTATCTATCTTTATTTATTTATTTATTTATTTATTTATTGGTTGATTTTGATTCAGAGCCTTCAGTTTTGCCTTTAGTCAGTTGATTCTTTCATTTGTCATTTCAGAGAAAAGAAAACACGAAGCTATTGACGTAGAAAACTGGCCCAAGATGACACCGATATAACAGCAATGTCCGGAGGTGGATGTGTCCAATCGCCCTTCTTAATATTATTTTTCATAAGGTCACTTATAAGGTGAAGATATTTCAAGCCTGGAACACGAAAGAAAAATTTAGCTTTTAATCTCATTTTTTAAGTCTAACGACAGTATAGCTCATTTTCCTTTATTCTTGATATGATTTTTTTTTGCTTGTTGAGAAATGTGGTAAGCAATTTGCGACTGTGATTTAGTGAATGTTAAGTTTAACTACCTAATTATAAGGTAGCAATTCCCACATGCATTTTTTTTTCTTTTTTTCTTTTTATTTGGTAAGCATCTCGTACTCAACCCATTTTCGGATGTCACTTGAGGATAGGACGGATGTCGCAAAATCCACAGTGCTCTAGAGAGAGAAAGAGAGTCCGTTCTTAGTGAATTTCTGCCTCGTGGTGCCAATAACAGCGTATCACCGGGTGGAAATTCATCCATGCACGGCCTCCAAATACAACAGAGAGCTCTGTGCGTTCCAGATTGGCCTGATCCTGAGTCTCAGTTTTAGCATGATTCATCATATTTTTGAGGAGGAATAAAAAAAAGCATGTTAATCTTAGTAACATATTGACATGTTTTTTCTGAGGAATACCCGAAGTTCGGCAAACGAAAACAGCATGCAAGAGTAAATATGTTTTAAATATGACAGTTTTCGTAAGTAGAAGTATTAATTTTATTTAATAGAGGTAATTATTTTATTATGAGTGGAAGAATGTAGCATGTATTTTAAGTGTTACATTTGAACGAAAACTTCATCTGAACTAAAATAAATAAATAAATAAATAAATAAAATCTGATATATGTAGGTCTATATTGGAGCAATGATGCCGACACCCAGCACATTTCGCCCATATAATATAGGTAAATTATATTACATTTACTGCCAGACGTATCTCAGCTGGGCAATTAGGCCTTAAAACATGGTATTTTACCTATTTCAGGACACATTGGGACTTTATCAGAATACATGCATTTTTGTGAATAAATTATAAATACTTCATTATTCGACTCTGTGGCGTTTTAAACTTTATTTATCAATGAAAATGTTGGATAAATGTAATTCGTTTCCAAATTGTTTTACTTAAAATGTATAACAGGCCTCTTAATTCAAAACAGCTTGAATTTTCCATATTTACGTAGGAGACACGAAAAAAAACTATTTTACAGATTAATTTTGAATGTGTGGTTAAATGATGACTCTTTAATTGGTAACATTATACCCAAAATATCACATGTTAATTACAATTTACGAATGACACGAAAATAAATAGCAAATATTTTGTATCATTTGCATGTCTGTTGTGTGTTGGGGGGGGGGGGAAGGGGGGCTT
>NW_019775511.1:227983-250483 GCF_001039355.2 Lingula anatina
GGGGGGGGGGGGGGGGGGGGGGGAGGCTTCACGCACACACATAAAATACAGAAAATGAAGATGGGTTAAGTGATTACTGCTTAATTGGTAACATTATACCCAAAATAACACATGTTAATTACAATTTACGAATGACACGAATATAAATAGCGAATATTTTGTATTCTTTGCATGTCTGTTGTGTGGGGGGGGGGGGGAGGAAAGGAGGGGCTTCACGCACAATTTATGTTAGAAAATGAAAAAAATGAAAGAAAAAATAAGCTTGAACGTTTACCTAAACGTGAAAAAATACAGCTTTGACCCGTTTCAGCATGCGTCTTTAGTACTTCATTAGCAAAGAGAAAATGCTGGTCTACTAAGAACACATTTCGTTAATTTCTACATTACATTTATAAAATTAAATTAAAATAAATTGTTCCACTCCTTGTTTATCTAGTGTGAAAGTAACCTAGAAATGAGACAAACTTGTGACCCAGTTGTCGGTCCCAAATTCTTATGTGAGGCACACCTCGGGTTATGCTACTGCAGTCAATATTTACTGTTTCCAACCTGCGTAGGAACATGAAGGTGACATAATGGTGACAAGCTTCATGGTAACTGGTATTTAATGAACATTTTAGAAATTAACCATTATTTGGGTACAGAGAACCAACGCGAAGGGATGTTATAGAGAATTAAGACGCAATAACTAAGGTTCTTGACATCATTTAAAAGGCGTTCAGAGCAAAAAGTGGGTGCAAAGAATGTCAGAAACGATAAAGGTGGTAATTGTAAACAAGTTAAATTCTCATTTTATGCCGTTAAGAAAAACGTTTTATCTAATAGCTCGAACGCACTGGACCAAGAAAATGTCTCATCTTTATTGGTGTGCATTAGATAAAAGATTCTGTGACAAAACAGGTATGTTTTTGTTATTGAGAATTTGGATTATGGAATATGAATGTTAGCAATTTCTGTTACCGAGGGCTACAGCTCAGCATTACCCCACCATAGCTGAAATGAAGAATAATGACGTCAGCACATGTGATTTGAGCGACCAAAAGGGCTGTACACGTTTTACCTCTTTATAATTTTTTGGTTGTATGTCTGCTTTTGTTCTGGCATATTGGCCATGGGGGATCAAGTCATAAACGTTTAATTCTCAAATTTCAATATTCAATACAGCAGATTAAGTAATGAATAAATTAGAAGATAAATTAAACACATAGTTGAAAATTGAAATAAAATTTCAAAAATTAATAAAGAAATTAATCAATTAATACTCACTATTTGATGTTTGCTGCGAAAGCTGGTTAAACTTCACCAAAAGGTCGTCGTACTTGGTCTGAAGGTCTCTCAGGTTTGCCTTGAACTCGTTCTGCAGGGCCGTCATGGCGGAATGCATCGTCTTCGCCAGTGTATGTGTAGAGCCACACTTGATCGAAACCGGGTTACTCATAGACGGAGGTTCACGACTGGAAATAATANCCCCCCCCAAAAAAAAAAATCATAACAAGTGCCGAGGATTTTATAACCGAGGATATAACCGAGGATTTTATTTTAAAACTGTCCTCGCCCTATAGAACCTTTCCCTTTGTGCCCCCCCCCACCCCAGCCAAAAAAAAATAATAATAATAATAAATAATCAACCGACCATCTTGGATCCACCAGCGACAAGTTTAATGAAATCTATAATAATTCACCCACCGTTCTAACCCGTAGGAGAGGGCAACAAAGCCAACCAGAACCAGAACAGCTATCCGCGACATCTTGCTTGGCTGCCTGAACAGATCAATGTGTTCGTCGCCGACTGTTAGGGCACGGATCGCGATAGTAAGGCAATGGGTACAAACAGCTGTTGAGGTTCAGGAATTATGAACGACCACGGTATTTTGTCTTAAATCAAACACGATGGCGAACATATGAGGTAACGGAACAGTGGCAGACTTAGAAAAGGTACTCGGGGGGGAAGGGGGGTAACTGGGCATGGTGAAGGCCTAAAGCAAGCACGTTGTTCTCCGACTGCTCTGTAACTGAAGGAAAAATAAAGGACTTTCCCTGGGAGAAAAAGGAAAAGGCTGACAAATTATAAAGATTCTTAAAACATGATTTTCAAAAATCTCGGGGCGGGGAGGGGGCATATGTATTTCATTCTTAACTGATCTAAAAAGCGAATTGTATTTAATTGACGACATAACCGGAGCGTGTACAAATGGGTTCACACTCTAGACATATTTTAATGGCGTCACCACAGGGATATTAAATTGGCGTATCAGTTAACCTAAAAAACAGTAAGTTATTTAAACTATGTTCCGCAACTGATGATTTTGATTTTAACCAATGTTTTTTTAAATATTCATGACTATGCAGTTTAATCCAAGCGAAGAAAGTGGTTCACCTCGACATGCCTATGCCCTCATGCATATAGATTACTGGTGCGTAATCATGGTGCTAAGTGACGTCATCATAAGCTGGACTAGTACTGGTTTATGGCCTGGTTTTGGATGATTGAATTGCTGGCCACGTGACAGGTGGCTTAGATTTAGGGGACAGGACGTTAACCCGTGTTGGGTCAAGGTCGATTTCTTAAATTTTGGTTCTTTCAGTTCTATTATTTGTTTATTCACTTTAATATTCCATTCATATTCAATCATATAAAATGAGATTTACAAATGTTAAAGTAATATCAGTGGATGAAATCAAATAATGCACAATACACACTCGGGTCGAATCGCTCCTATCTTTCTAGATATCGAAAGCCACCATAGAACAGCACATTTGGTATTTGGTAATAAGTTTGTCTCCATACTGGCAGAAGTACCGCGCCCTTATCTGATGCTCTGTCCCACAAACTCACTTCTTGCCGTCAAATGAAAAAAAAACAGTTATATAGACACTACTTTGTACGCGGGGATTGGGTGTGCGTGTGCGCGGACACGAACACACTGAAATATAAGTCAAAATGAGGATTAAGTGTTTACCGCGATAGCCTTGCAGCTGCCTCTTTTCTCGCGCAGCTTATGAAATGATGATCAAACATTCACCATATTTCTGGCTTCAGCCCCTCAGGTAACATGTCGCGATATATTCTGCTTGTTTTGGTTGCCTTGTTTGCTTTCACTTGCGGACTCGAACGGTGAGTAAGGAGTGATAATATTGAGTCTGTTGAGTCTTTTTTAATAAATAAGTGACAGAGAAGAAACGTATTAATTTTTTTCATTTTTCGGTGATGTTTCCATAAGTAAAAGAATCCGTTGCGTTGTTCACCCTATGACAAAAAATGTAAGAATAGCACATTCTAGCATTAATAGCAATTATTAACAAATCTAAACAAGTCATGATTTTTTTCTTTTGGCCACAAACGGAAGCCACCAGCCTCAATGAATAGCCCTAGCCTCAGAAATGACTGGTCAGATTGTTGTCAAATTGTTGAACGCATTGTTCATTGAACAGAAATATTACATCTTGATTATTATTATTATTATTATTATTATTATTATTATTGGGGTGATTGTGACTTAAAAGTTCACTTTCCTGTGGCATGACCCATCATTTATTTATTTATTTTTCATTGTATATATATATATATATATATATATGTATATATACATGTATTTCTGTAGGCGGGAGCCCTGGTCCATGACCCATGCTGTCTCCATAGCTTGTCCGACCACAGAGAAGTTGATGAGGCAAGTACAAGCGAGTATTGACGCAATGCGCACCGACCTCAGGGCGAACATGAACAGCCTCAATTCCAAATACAACACCATGGTAACCAAGCTTGACCAGCTTTCCAAGCAGAGTACTGGGGTGTAGGTCAGTAAGCCATGTTCCGTTAATAGATTTTTGTTACAATACAAATCACCAGTCAACGAAGAAATTTATCAATTTATCTATAAGCTTCTGCTCTCGTTTGTATATGGTCAGCGAAAAATTGTGAAATGTGATTTGGGAACTGGTATATATAAACACGTGTTAAACAGAGAGAGAGAGAGAGAGAGAGAGAGAGAGAGAGAGAGAGAGAGAGAGAGTGAAACTACTGTTTATTCATGTAAGCACTTAATTCAAAAAGTAACGATGTAAAACACATACTTAGCTATTGTATTCTTTTTTTCAGATGTCGACGGCGAAAGGCCCCTCTTTGTATGCAGTTACCAAAAATGGTGTTTTTTCTCCGTTTTCTGTTCGGAAATTGCTTTATAATTTTGTTTTATTTGGAAATAAACAATTGCTTATTCAAGTAAAGTATTGTTTTTTATTACCACAATATCGGAGTGATGGTATGTATAAAGCATATACTTTTTTCACCACAAAAAGAAGCCTCCTTCCCAAAACTTAAAGAACCGTAAAGACTTAAGTCCCACTTCAAGTACCTACTTAGTAATGATATTGTTTCGTGAACAGCTATTACGGGATCTGGTATCGGTAAAGATATTCTATACCACGTACCCAGAGAAAGAATATGCACCCCCTTCAAATATGATTTTCCACAGTGATTTCCACAGAAGTAAAAAAAAGCCATTGAATTTAAAAGACGCCATCGAATATCATCAAATAAGCATCAAATAAGCACAAAAAGCATCAAATGTGCTCTTTAAATGTCGCGGGAGTGTGGGCATGCACTGCGTCTACGGCGTACTGCCATTATGTGTGAGATAATACACTGTAACCCGAGCGATATATGCCATAACACCTCAAGCGTCAGCGAGAGGTGTTCATGGCATATATCGCGAGAGGCCGACAGTGTATTATTTGACATACTTAGACCACGGTGGAAGTGAAGGACAAAAGATTCAGACGTGGTGTAACTCGCATAACCGCACGTCTCGCATGAATGCGTTATAACCCGCTCATGGACCCGTGGTCTAAATAAGATAGATCCCTCGTCAGCGAGATTTAGATCGACCTAACTCCCTGGGGGTCCAGGCTAAATTGCAGTCAGCCAAGCGGGCACCATAGTTAATTACCCCCTTACAGCTTTTAGTAGGCGGGACAGACGCTTAAGCCGGCCAAGCTGACAGTAATCTAGTGAGACTCCCCACAGGGATAGATCGATCTAAAAATCTATGGAAATGGGGTGTATTACATACCGAGAAAAATTACAGTCATTTCATTCTAAAACACCCCTAAAACCGAATTAAGTGACCCTTTATCACGCTCTAGAGATGTTACATGAAATGAACTCGTCCACGTGCGCTGGTCACTTCCCACCAAATTCTTACGTAATGTCTGACCAATTTGGTCAATTTTTGCTAAATACTTGTCATGGACGTTCAACTGGCGTGAAAAGTATTTAATCAATCGTCGACACTGTCCATACGCGTCTCAGCTGAGCCACACCTAGCTGGACCTGCTGCAGAAAAAGGTCCCAAGGCAAAACCTCTACTTTTAAGTGACATTTCTGATTAACAAGGAGCGTCGCCTGAATATAGTCAAACTAATTTTTCACAAGTGCAAAGGAGAAAGAAATACACTTTTTGGTGATATTTCTGACAACGAGGCAGTTTCGGAATATAGTCAAAATCAAACGGATGTGTATTACAAGGCCACAGGAGTAATAATTCTACGTTTTGGTGACATTTTTTTACTACGAGGCGATTTCGGAATATACATGTGCTTGTTTCAGAGCATGGAGCATGCTACATGTAATTACAAGTTCAAAGGGGGAAAATATTTGATATTTACCGATATATCTGATAAAGAGGAAGAATGAACAGCTCAAAAACAAAAGGTAAATAACACAGCCCTCGTTAAAAAGTTATAGATTTACAAATAATTTGTACCCACGTGTACCTTAAATGTAAACTAATTCCCGTTTTCAAACCATATCCATATGATATGAATTAGTGTAATAAAATTATAAAAAATAATTGTTAAACATGAAATGTTTATGCAAATTTTTTAAGAGTGTGAGAGATTTTAAATTTGTCTACTGGTAGATATATAACGCAAGCAACGTCACTATTCTCTTGATGCCAAGAAGGTCTCATGATCATTCTGTCTTTGACTTTCAGCATTTAAGAGACCTCGACTGATTCAACCAAGATGTAGTCGTGAAATTCTAGACTACATCGAGGTTAAATCCGAGTTTTCCGAGAGACGCTACGCAGAAATGTCGAGTGAAGCGAGATACTTTGGGGTAGCAGCTCGAGGTTGCCCTCGATCTTCACTGAAGTTTATCTAAATGGACAGGCTTCAGTGATCATCATATCGCCACGGTCACATAACATCCCTAGGTATGTATCTCATGTAGGCGGTGCGACATTCCTCCAACAAGGTAACAAGTCTGTTTTGTTGGGTATTGTCCCATTCTTCCAGAAGATCGAGACTGTCGGAGCTGCCCCATTTTATACAAATAAGAGTTAGTATAAATGCAAATTTTGCATTTCTTAATTTTTTCATTTGACCTTGGAAAATAATAATAATGATAATAATAATAATAATAATAATAATAATAATAATAATTGTAAAATTTAGCTCTTCCAAATTGTAATATTGAGCTATTTGAATTAAAGGAAGTTTGCAGGTGCATCGAGATTTTTAATGGAATAAGCCTTTAAGAATGATTTATTATTAATATTATTATTGTTATTATTATTATTATTATTGTTGTTATTATTATTATTATATACCGACCATTTGATGACCTTTGCCCCATAAAAGTGCACATAACTGACCAGAGACATATCTATGAATATTTAGTGAAAATCAAATATGGTACAGGGAAGATTTCATTGCCTATATATCTCATAACTTCAGAGAGTCCGTTTATGTAAAAAAAGTGTGCTCGATAAAATATTTATCATTAAAGGGATAACAACTCTTTTTCACAATAAATACAGTATAAACAATTCAAAGAAATAGAGTAAATTACATTTAACCACCAAAACGGTGGTTAGTGCAGTTATTCTGGAATCTGTGCTTGCCATCAGACCACGTGACCTCCATTGATTTCTAAAGAGACATTATTAAAAAACACTTTTTTGGAGCAAAAAAACCCGTAGACTGATTCATTAACTGTTGGTATATTGGTATCAATGACAAAATTGTTGTATGTCCCAGGAAATCTTTTCTAAACCGAAATAAACAGTTGTTATCCATTAAATGTAATATTAATTCCACTTCCTGTGTATCTACATTTAGAAATATAATATACTAAGTATAAGCCTTTACACTCATCTTTACGTTGCAAAAGAAATACTATTAATAACATTATTAATTTACTGTAGGTATCTGTATTACCCAACAATCTTTAACATTTTAAAAGTTCATTGGTTCCAAAAGCTGGACGCTTTCCCTGTCCAAAAAGTTTTATTTTGCATATATATATATATATATATATATATATATATATATATATATATATATATATATATATATATATATATATGTTTTTCTTTACTTATCTATTTCCTCATTAATGTATTTTTGTTTATTTGTGTTTTTTTGTTCATATCCTACGTAGTTATTCATATTCAAATGCCCCTTGTGTAAGAATAACATCTCTTTTGACATAAATGTATAAACAACAAGATGAAATATTTTTATAAAAATAAGAAACAGAATATATAAAACAAACGAATATATTCATTTCAGCGAACATTTAATTTCTTACTATACATCTGTCAGTCCCCAGTAAAGACAAAGTTCGCACATTTGACGAAAGCATTACTGCATAGGATGTGAATTAATGTTTGGCACAACAGTGTTTCTCAGTGGTTCTTGCAATGGGAATTTAACAGAAACTTTTAAAACACCAATAATAGATCACCATTGTACTATTACAGTTTTTATAGTATGTCCCAATGAGGCTTTGGTATTTGTGGTTTCAGCCAAGTCACATTCTTTTATTCTGAAAAATAAAAAGAAAAGATATATATTTACAATATATGTATCATCGCAGCTTAATTTTAGTTAAATTATCTTAGAATAAATTTTAGCTGTGAAAAAAAGCCGTGAAACGAACAACTATTTTTCGTCAAAAGGGTCTCTTATATGTGACATGACACCGATTTACATTTAAATGCATTTTATTTTGATAGTTTTAATACCATGATAATAAACAAGCATGTAGAATACTCAATAAAACAGCTTCTATAACGTACATTTGTTGTTGGTTATAGAGGACGCAAATTAGGGCAACAGTGGTTGTCTATTTATCAACATTTATCTATGTATCTATGTAGAAATAATTAAGAATCAGACTTCACAGAAGAGGCATGCATAACAATTGGTAAGTCACGCGAAACAAACAGAATGGGGAGGGCACTGTTTTCAGTATGCGTTAAGAAGAGAGGTAATGACCAATATAATAGAATATATTAGTTCCCCAGATAAGACTTAACTGGGATAAATGTAAGATGATATAGTTATGGTTTTCATGAAGAGTGAGTTGACTCTCTACATACTTTTCCCAACCACAGGAAAACATTCGACGTACGGGTTACCATAGTACCATGGCGGACACAGACATTGCCACTTTGGTCGTTTACAGGCTCCGTTATATCGAACCTGAAAGTCGGGTTCAAACCTCACGCATACCGCGTTTTTGCCACAGAAAGGCGGCTTTGCGTTGCCTGCTAAAATGAAAAACAAACAATAGTCAATATCTCACTGTATTATTTGAAAGACTGGTCAGGTGCAAATCTAAGAGAGCATTCACATCCAGTTGATCCATGGACTAACTGATCCGCGGGTAAAATATGACCCGAAAGTGTGACGAAATTTAATTGCTCTGTCCATGCTGGGACAGCACACTTGGGAGACAGGAATCCATTGTCAAGTGCGCGCCATTTTTGATCCGTGGTGTAGTAAGTCCACGGATCAATTGGTTCAAAATATGTCAATAATATTCCTTGAGCTTTCTAAAGGTCCTCTATGGGTTACATGCTATCTACATGTAGGTACAAGAAGGTTGTAAAACCTAATAGAAATACAATAAATTCCATTTTTTTTTAATTTGTGCTAATAATGTTTTAAGAGATTATGACAAAAACCAAACTCATAAAAAAGAACTTGGACAAACTTTGAATGTCGGCACATGTTCATTTATCATTGGTAAGCATGGGGAAATCGTTGTTATCCCCAGGAAATCTGCTTTGTGCCACTTTTCTCGCAAAATTGAACAGTTGAAAGCATCTTTAGATCAATGCCATTCACGAAAGAAGATCAATTTTAAAGAAGCTATATTTCCATTTTGATATCAAGTAATTTTTCTTTATACTTGCTCGTGTAAAACTTACCCACAAACAGCAAACTTAGGCACAGGGCAACAATCAAAAACGTCTTCATCTTTTCCCTGAAGTTTTTTTAACCGTTAATTATTTCTCCCCTTCGCAGTGCAAACTTAAACCCGATTTGGCTTATTTGAAGA
Source organism: Lingula anatina (assembly GCF_001039355.2). The sequence continues at coordinate 237,336 of NW_019775511.1, forward strand.
GATTTTAGAGGGAACTCGTATTTATACCAACTAATACGGTATAATTAAATAGTAGATAATGACATGAGATAGTCAAACGTAATCTGATTGGACTAATTTCAAGTCCATTATCAAGGTGCGTCAGCACACAGTTAAAAAACATCAACCTAAGGTGCCTCAAATTTGGGCATGTCTTTAAAACAGTCAAGGTAATGACAAGTGCAAAAAGTTCACCTGGGGGTTGTACATTTGACTTTTTCGATGTCAATTCATGGCATTTATCTGCAGAAATAATGATGAAAACGTTATGTATTCTTGTTTATATTTCTGTGGTATCTCAGCTTGCTCTTGACAATGTGATAGCAGAAAAGTGGTTAGCAAATGAACAATATGCTTTATCCCTAAATGCTAAGTGTGCAGATACAATAGATAGACAGATAGATTTTATTTATCTCTAGTATGAGAGAGAGAGAGAGAGAGAGAGAGAGAGAGAGAGAGAAAAGGGCATTTGGAAACATCCCATTATTTTAATCCAGAACACTGCTGCAGCTTATTTATTTCTTTACTATCATGTTTCGTAAATGGAATACTCCTAGTCTTTTTTCTGAAAACTAAACGTTTACTTTATCATACGTGCACGATATCAAAGTAAAAGATTATTTCATTTAAGCAAAAATTCGCGTTATCCAACAAGACTTTGTTGGATAACGATTTTACTTTTGTGTAACCCTTTTTCTAATTTGGTTAAATGTCCCTCACTCTACGGGGAACCTCAAAGGTATTGATTATTTCACTGGGACGATTTGTGTTGCAACTAAGCCATTTTCCCGTAATTAGATCAAAAGTGAATGGCAAAGGTAACAGAATAAGTGAATTAAACCATAACCGCTCTCCGTACACATGTATTATGAATATCTACTCCATCCCATACAACTGAAAACTTCAAAAACAGATCCGTGTGTACAAAATTTGAATCAATTTTGTCTTTCTTAATGATTGTGGCAGTGGAATTTTACAGAAACGTAACGCACATAATAGACCACCGCAGCCTTTTTATCACTCGTAATTTTCCATTATAAAACCATTTGCGGTTTTGAACGTGTCACGTGATACGGCTGTACGTCCGTTTTAAAACTAAAGATAAAAGCAAATGAATAGATTTTATATATTTTTTGTGTCAATTTGCTTATCTTAAAACACAAAAATTACTTGGACTGTGAAGAATGTCGTGGTACAATGTAAATTACTACATTTGTTTGTCTTCGAAGTTTCTGCTATGAGTTGGGCATCGGACTAACACCATTGATTAGACGTTGTACACGTACATTGTGATGTACGAGAAGGCATTTTATTACTTTCCTAATTTGCTGAACAGAATTTGAATTGCAATAGCACGTGTGTGGGCACCAGAGACAGTTAAATTTGATAGTTACAATTAGATACATTTGAATCAAAATGAAACCTGTAAAAAAAGTAACATGGAATTAAAGAAACGATAACTATAAATATACAATTATTTTCACCAATCACTTTATTATCAGTTATAGAAGCACTAGCATTTGGGTCCAAAACATAACCGTAGACAACAAAAACAACATGTTGAATAATCTCGCAGTCACCCTTGAACTCAGAATTTCATAGATTTGACAAATGAATTCTTCTGAAAAATTTGTATTTATCCAAAGTGTCAGTTTTTCTTAATGACAACAGCGGTGTATGTGGATTTGTACAGAAATTAAAAGCTAATAACGTTTCTTTGTCGCATTTTTTTCGTCCGCAGTCTCCCTTCATGACGCCGTACATGGCTTGGATCCTGTCATGTGATACGCCTTTCCATCCCTCTTTTAACCTAAAAAAATGACACAAAATAAGATTCTTGCTACAAAGTTGTGGAATATTCCAATAAAATGGAAAAACTGTGTGTAGCACATTGTCAGAGCAAGCGTACAGTACTCTCTACTAGGTCTTCTGACTGATTTTTCGATAGATATTCACAGATAATGCCTCTGGTTAAATATGTTCAATCTTCTAACAGGTGGAAAATGTGCCTATAATATCTGCCGCCCTGGTAGAGGGTAGGCCAAGCGTGGAAACATGCAGCATTCATCCAGCTAATTATATAGAAATATAAGGAGGCATTATCACCCTTCCCAATTAGCTGGACAAAATTTGAATTGCAACTGCACACGTCAAAGATAAAAGCATTTTAAAAAGCGTTTAACATCACATTCTGCTCTATTTTGTCACACATGGTGTAAGACAAAAACCACTTAATGCGCAACAGTCTAATACTTCGTTCCGCTTACCCAACTTGAACATCACTAAACCTTGGCCCACATTTCGTCCACGGTTTAACAGGCAATAATAAATTCATGTATTAAGCCATGTTTTCATGTCTACGGAAACAGAATAAGTGAATTGGACAACCATAACCGCTTTCAGTACATATTACCTACTCCATCCCTTAGAACTGAAAACTTAACAAACAGATCCGTGAGTAAAGAATTTAAATCAAAGCTGTCTTTCTTAATGATTGTGGCAGTGGAATTTTACAGAAACGTAACGCACATAATAGACCACCGCAGCCTTTTTATCACTCGTAACTTGCCATCATGAAACCATTTGTGGTTTTGAACGTGTCACGTGGTACGGCTGTGCGTCCGTTTTAAAACCAAAAAAAAAAGCAAATGAACAGATTTTAATATATCTTTGTGTCAATTTGGTTATCTTAAAACATAAAAATGACTTTGAAGAATGTCGTAGTAGAATGCAAAGCATTGCATTTTCTGTCTTAGAAGTTTTTGCAATGCGTTGATCATAGGCCTAACACCATTGCTTAGACGTTGTACACGTACATTGTGATGTACGAGAAGGCATTTTTGTAGCTTTCTAATTTGCTGAACTGAATTTGAATTGCAACAGCACTTGTGTGGGCACCAGAGACACTAATACACAATTAAACTAATGTCAGTAAAGATTTATAACGCAAGGGGAGTTTGTATCTCTGTTAATGTATAAACATTTGAAACAAGATGAAATCTTTAGTAAAGTAACATGGAATTAAATAAAAGATAATAATAAATATATAACACAACAATAATTTTCACCAAACACTTTATTATCTGTTATAGAAGTACTAACATTTCATAGACTAATGAGTCCAAAATATGTTTTATAATCTCGAGGTCACCCATGAACTCAAATTTTCATAGATTTGATAAATGAATTCTTGTGCAAAATTCATATTTATCCACAGTGTCACGAGGAGTTTCTTCATGGCAGTGCGCTTGGGATTGTACAGAAGTTAAACGCTAACAACGTTTCTATGTGTCATTTTTATCGTTTGCAGTCATATGTGGTTTGGATGGTGTCAGGTGATACAGCTTCCGTCCTTCTTTTAACCTAAAAAAGAACGAAAATAAGATATTTGCTACAAAGTTGTAGAATATTCCAAAACAAAAATAAAAAGCTGTGTATAGTACACTGTCAGGTGCAGTGTTCAACAAGCTCATTATTTAGAAATAATAGAATGCATTATCACCCTTCAAATTTGCTGGACTAAATGTGAATTGCAACTGCACACGTCAACGATAAAAGCATTTTAATTTAAATGCACGTTTGGCATCTCATTCTGCTCCCATTTGTCACACATGGTGTAAGACAGAAACCACTTATTGTACGACACTCTAATGCTTCGTTCCGCTTACCCAACTTGAACATAATTAAACCTTGACCCACATTTCGTCCACGGTTTAACAGGCAATAATAATTTCATGTATATAGTTGGGTTTTTTGCCTGAGTGTGTGTGTGTGTGTGAATAGCGAAAAAATGAACGTGTCTCTAGTTATAATTGTCAAAATTGCTCATCTTATTAGCAGGAGTATATTTCGACTATGACAAAAACCGTGTAGTGAATCAATCAATATGTTCAAGGTGTCTCTTGGGAGATTAAATGAATCCCAATGCTTAAACTAATTAAAAGAAAAGCAAACCCATGCAAGAGATGTTAAAAAAGCAAGCAAAGAACTTGTAGTATCGATTATGATAGGACCAAAGTGGTTATCTACTTCATGCATTGGGCGTCACGGTAGAAATGTCAGGATTTTTATTACAGAATACAGAATGAAAAATATACAATAGTTAATTAACTAATAAAATAATTTAGCTGTGCATAAACACTATTAGCGATACCAGTAGTGACAAAATTGATATATTGAGAGAAACAGTAAAATAAGAATTATGAAAAAAATGTCAGTACTTGATATACCCTCGAAACAAAAGAAAGCATGCATGCGCAAGAGTGTGTGTGTGTGTGTGTGTGTGTGTGTGTGTGTGTGTAAAAAGAAAGAGAGAGAGACGGTAAGAGGAAGAGTGAGAAGCAAGTACCATTCTTTTAGTCTATTTTACTTCGCACAGATAAGGCTTTGCTGAGATAAATGTTAGATACTAATTCTGAATACAGACCTTAACGGTGTACCGGATGACATTTTTTGTGTGGGTCTCCTTGGAAGCCCTTCTTGCACTTACAGCGCCATCTAGGGCCATTACACGGCCCATTACCAGGGTGCGGGTCGTTGGAGTGTGCCCCCACGCAATGTGCGTTCTTGCCGCAATTATGTGCGTTTCCAGCTGGAAAGAGACCAATCTATCTACAGAGACCAACCTAGAGAGATGTTAACCGACCTGTTGACTGCAAGAATTAGACAAATATGTATTTGATTGTAAATATGTCAGGCGTAATGCTTAATTGTTTTTCAATTTATCTGGCTCAAAAATAGAACTGGGCCCATTTAGAACGCATACCGGTCCAAGTACATGTACTAACGGCAATACATTAGATCTCGTGTTTGGTTAATAAGTGTGTGTGTGTGTGTGTGTGTGTGTGAATAATGAATACTATTCTGAAAGCAAAAAGAGAGTCTAATGTCTTCCAAAAACCCTGTATTAAACGCCACAGTGAACAAGTAAACCACAAACATTCATGCTTAAACGTGTGGAATATGCCAATGGACTGCCAATGCTTTGATGGCAACAACGTTTAACAAAACGTATTTTATCTATCTATTTCGTATGATATACATGTACGAGATTGCATTATCATGTTTCAAATTTCATAGACAGAATGCCAAACTTCAGAAACGCTTTGCGTATTTCACCTGATCTCAAGATCACATTTATAACAAAGGTAAAAAGTTCTAAATATACAATGGTCGAATGATGCACGGATTATTTGTCAGATATGTTTTAAATCAAAGGTAGATGGCTTATAAAATCATTATTCTTATTTGGCAAATAAAGGGAGCGCCAATTTTGTTCAATTCTACACCTTTATTGGACTTCTCATCTTTAGTGGCTTTTTTTCATGATTTGTTCATACTAATTGCATAAGTCATAGGCCTGATAAATTTATGTTGTTCAGTTTACTGAACATTTTATAAATTATTATTATTATTATTATTCGGCATTACATTCATGCAAGCCTAAGTGTGTGTGTGTGTGTGTGTGTGTGTGAAAACCAGCTTATAAGCGAATACTACTCGGGCACCAAGAACACAGTAAAATAACCCTGCACAGAAACGGAACAGTGACGAATTCATGCAAGCTTAGATGTTTATATCTTTTGGCGATGGTATTTTGTATCACTCACTTCAGTTTCTCTTTTTTTTAAATTTACCACACCGATTTTTTAATATATTTGCTATTTTTTTTACCTTAAAAGATTAATAATGCCAACAGATCAAAATGAGTTTATTTTTGACTGAATCCTACTATCATCAATTTCGTGAAGAAGATTATTACTAACTGCATATAAATACTCTTCGCTGAGACAGTTGTAGTGCTTACCCACAAACAGCAAGCTCAGACACAAGGCAACGATCAAAAACGTCTTCATCTTTTCCCTGCAGATCTTCAACTCGTGATTTCTTCTCCTGTCAATACGGCCGGCTTATTAAGAAATCTTTGGGAGGACTTGAATTTATACCAGTGAACAGTTGACCTTATATACGAAAGGCGGTACGGGATCTGGTTGGGTAAATTTTGGACCTATTAAACTTGCAGTTAAAACGCATTATATTAAATTAACATCAGATGTGATTTTCCGCTCAACAAGTCTATCTTTGATGTCATTGACCTATGTTTTTAATCTATTCAAAGATAACTATTGGCAATTGTTTTAACTTGAAACTCAAATACAAATACGTGTAAAGCATATCATCATTCAAAATAGTTGAATATATATATTTTTTTGGGAGGGGAGGGGATAAGGGGTTCCTTTAACTCTCCAGATTATTTTCACCAGCAGATTCATGCACAAAGTCTCAATTTTAGCAAAACAGTCCCAGCGGGCAAATTATGTTGTTTTAACGTTGAAACAACGTTGAACCATAACGTTGCTAAGACGTTGGATAAACGTCGGATTTGAAAGTTGGATCAACGTCAGATAACAACATTGTATCAACCCAAGTTGTTAGACAACATTCTTGCATGAAAAGACGTTAAAATGACCTAAAATGTTTTTATTTTTGGTACAAAACACAGGTACACAATTATAACTGTAAAAACACTGTAAAAACATCCAAGTGCCTGCTTTGTCTGATTTTTTTCAACGCATTTAGCTCCTAAGCATGTTTTGCACCTAAGCATGGTACACCCTTTTAGCCTGGATGTGTTTAGCAGTAAGGCATGTTTGTAGGGTATATATGTATGGCCTTTAAGTTAGGATTTCAAGGTTTGGTTATATATATATATATATATATATATATTAAAAAATCCACTGGTTAACTAAAGACACAAAACAACTGTCACTTTTACTTTAAAACACTTTTTTATTATTTTGATAAAGTTAGATACAGCATTGATAAACAAAGTATCACGTTTCCAATAATTAATATTTTAAATTACAATCCATGTCTTGCATCACGACGACCAAACAACAACGTTGAGTCAATGACCAAAATACAACGTTGAGTCAACGTCACATTATTACGTGGCTGGATCAACGTTGATTTTACGTTGAATTTAGGTAGATCAACGGCAATTCAACGTATCAAACTACAATTAAAATAATTAATTGTATTTATGTAGGAAATGGTTTGTTTTTAGTGGTGGTAATAGCTTTGTTAATAATTCATCTACGCTTTGTTTATAGGAAGTAGTCTGGGTTTAGGTCTCGTGTCTGCACATTTTGATCTTAAGTAAGTGACCAAGGCAAGGTGATAACAGATGTCCAGGGTTAAAATTGTCTTAGCTGCTGTGTATCTAGGCACACAGTTAATTTTAAATGAGTTTTAGGAAACTACTTCTTGCGAGCTGCATCAGCGAGAAGTCATTCAGCCTTTTAGCTGCGATGATATGTACCCGCAATTTCAGCAGCTTCACAGTATTATAATTTCTTGCGTTTCTTTAATGTAATTTTACATTGGTTACCAGCCATCAACTTTGGTGATTTCAATATTTGGGGACGGCCAGTTTCTTGATACTTGGTGACTGTATTTTCTTCGGATATTATTCAGTTTTCCCAGCCACAAGTTTTGTTATCAAGTTTGGGCGACGACTGGGGAGATGTTATATTATCTCCTCAGTTTTGTAACTACGTATTTTATTAGTTTCATCATTAATAAATGACAATTATCAGTCATATGGACTGATCTTATTTACTTTGGAGCAAAAACAGAGCTTCGTTGTGCTTGTTAACATTTGGCTACATAAACCTGTTTTGAACGTTGATCCAACGTCACTATGCCTGCTGGGAGTGACGTTGACAAAAACTTTCCAACTTAAACTTTGGGGTGTTAAAAACAACTGATCTAATGATAAACACAAGTTGTTAATGCCAACTTAATAACTTAAAAGCCTTTAAAGCCTGTCATGCATGCTTAATAATGACACGCATAGAGCCCCGGGAAACCAAGCACAAAATTCGCTCTCTTATGGCCATTTTTACTATATATATAGAATTACCCTTCACCCGCAACCAAAGCCAGAACCCCATTTCATTAATCAAAATGTTATCATCTGTCCCCTGAATTCATGGTTGCTACTGCACGAAATTGAAACGTCCATTACAAGATGTGGTTGAACAGATGGAATGTAATTAAAACATGTGAACAACTCTTCACTGTTTATTGTTGCAAATTGTCGAAATTGATGCATTCATGCAAACCTCCCCGTCTGTCTGTCTGTCTGTATATCTGTTTGCTTTCCTTCGTGCCGATGTAACAGGAAGTGCATTTCTAAGAATATGAGGGTAACAGAAATTCTGCCCCCATTTAGTTATAATGATTAGGGTTAGCTTGACCTAAGTGGGTCAATATCTATAGGTTTACCAATGAATGGGTGAGGGACTCTCTATCACAAGGGACTCTCTGTCACTTTACAGATATTTCATATGGTCTGGAATGAGACATGTTTGCAGTTTCTAACAGTATAAAGATGTAGTATTAGAATAGAGCTTTAAGATAAATTCTAAATTATAAAAACAATAATGAGGTTAAAAATGGTGATTCGTTGTTCTTTTCAAAAGCTAAAAGTTCATTGATAGACCTTGATCATTGACACGTATATAAACAGTATGGGATAAAAGTGTTCCTATATCTTTTTGTCCGACATTTTGGTAAAACATATCTATAAACATTCCTTAGGTCCTTTTCTATGACACGAGTGTTAGGTAAAAGATGGTTTAATCTATGTGTACACAGTTTTATTTCATTAAATAATTTTTTGCACAAGTCAGTACGCCCAGATTTCAAGGTAGGTAATTCAGTGATGTCCATTGCTTCGTTGTAAGTGAGTTCAGGGTATATAATATGAAGAGCTCTTTTTTGGATGTACTCTAAGGCTTTAGATTGCTGTGCGGTAATTCCAGCATGCCATAGCTGACAAACGTACTCAAGTGTTGGGCTGAGATTGCTTTTATAAATTTGTAAGAGGTCATATCTCGGCACCCCAGCGTGTTTGACCATGCATAAGAAATACAGTCTGGATGCAGCTTTTGAGAGAATTTTTTCTATTTGTAACTCCCATTTCAAATTAGAACTGATATGAACTCCCAGCAGTTTGGCATGTGAAACTTGTTCAAATTTTATACCATCAATTATTAGGTTATCAGGTACAGTTGGGTTTTTACTGAAACAGATAAACAGTTCAACAGTTTTTTTTAGGATTAATTAGCATGTTATTTTGTTTTGTCCATTCATATAGGATTGAGGCTGCTATTGGAAGTTTAGATTGTGTAGGTTTGGCACCTTGTTCTATTTCCCTTGGAGATGGTTGGTGAACTAGCTGTCTCATAAACTGTAGTGTCATCCACATACTTTACTGCTGGTAAAAGCATTCCATGTCATTTATCATTGTAATGAAAAGGAGAGGTCCTAATTTTGTACCCTGGGGCACCATGAATATGGCACCATTGTGACATTACTGATCCACACTTGATCCGTTGTTGTCTATTAAGTAAAAAGGCATGGACCCATCTGAGTAATACTGTAGGTACTCCATAGCTGCAGAGCTTGCCTAGCAATATATTGTGGTCTATTAAATCAAACGCTTTTCCAAAATCAAGTAATAAAACCCGAGTCTGTGCCCCATGAGAGGGCTTATCATTTTAATAAAGTATTATTTGAACGCCTGTACATCGGCATTTAGAAATATAATAACTTAAGTGTAAGCCGTTGCATCCATCTTTTTGTTATATAATAAATAAAATTATTATTATTATTATTATTATTATTATTATTAGAAAAGGGCTCATAATTGGTGTATTTATATTACCCAACACTCCTTTTACTAAAAACTGAACATAAAGCCCCTAACTCCTAGTAGCTGGGTACTATCCTTGGCAAGGACCATCTTATATTTTGCATATTTTATAATATTTATGTTTATTCATTTTTTCTTTTTCTCTTTTATTTCATGTATATTTTTCTCATTTTTACATACTTATTCATAACCAAATGCCCCTGTGCTATAATAACAATAATCTCTTTTGATATACAACAATAAAATGTAAACAGTGAAATGAAATCTTTTTATTAAAAAATAAGGAATAGAATAAATAAAGCAAACACCCTTTTCGTTTTAAGAGAATATTTTATTACTTATTATGCTTCTTTCAGTCCCCTGTAAGGACAAAATTCGCACATATGACGAACGAATTATAGTATAGGATGTGAATTAATACTTGGCATAACACAATGTGTCCAAATGGTTATTGCAGTGGGATTTTAAGGACATTTTAAGCCAATAGCTCACTATCATCTTTTTATAGTCCGCCTTCTGTCCCTATGAAGCTTTGGTATCTGTGGTTAAGGCCGTGTCACATTAAAATGGCTTTCCTTCCTTTTTTATTCTGAAAAATAAAACGGAATGATACATTTTAATTTTACATGTATTATCTTAATTTTAATTCGATTATCTTAGAATATATTTTAACTGTGAAGAATGTCGTTGAATCACTAACTATTTACTAGGGTAACAGTGGCGGTCCATTTTCTACATTGATGTGGAAATGATTGGGTATACGGAAGGGGCAACAACAGTTGGTTTGTCACGCAAAACAAACAGAATGGGAGGGCACTTTTTAGGATAAAGTTAGAGACCAATATCATAGAATATTTCAGTTGCGCAGTCAAGACTTAATTGGGATAAATGTTTGATGTTAGTTTTGATTTTCGTGTTAGTTTACTCCCTAAGTAATTTTACCATCAGGCATCTGAAAACATTCGTAGTACGGGTCACCATAATAGTTTGGCAGGCACAAACATTCCCACATTGGCAGTTTACAGGAGCCGTCATATCGAACCTGAAAGTTCGGTTCAAACCTCACGCATACGGCGTTTTTGCCACAGAAAGGTGGCTTTGCGTCGGCTGCTGAAAATGAAAAAGATAAAATAGTGAGTCTCTCCCTGTATTATTTGAAAGAGTGGCTAGATATTAATCTAAGAGACTAACTGATCCGCGTCGCATTTATACTTTCAGTAAAAAGAAAGATTTTTGTTACTATAACAAACGACTGATGAATATCGTCAGTCACGAGAGAATGGATCTCGAAATGGACACTAGACCACCTGTGGCACTCACAGCGTTCATTCCGAGAGGCATTTTCTCATGACTGATGACATTTATCAGTCATAAATGAAGTCAGTAAATAAGCAACTAGACAGAAAACAGTCATGAACGACTGAAAAAATAAGTAAGTTGCACGAACATTAATTAATTTATTTAACATTAATTAAATAGTGCTAAAGCAGCAGGGTGGCGCATTCATTCAAATGGGTCACTTGTCGGACTGGATTTATTTACTTTTGCTAACAAACCCTTCATTTGTATATACGCACACAAGTTATTGTAAACATTATTGTAGTTGGCGACAATTTGTGCAGGGCGACAAATTGTGCCGACAATGCCTACACAGTCTGTCGCCACCTAAGGACGACAATTTGTGTCGGCGACAATTTGTGCCATCAATGACTACACAATTTGTCGCCACCGAAAGACGACAATTTGTGCCGGCGACAAATTGTGCCGGCGACAATTTAAAGGGATGGCAACCCTTTGTATGAGATTCATATTTCACAATACATACATTGTAAAACCTAACAGAAATACGATATTGTCATTTTCTGCAATTTGTGCTTGCCATCGGACAACGTGGATCCTAATAGACAGCTATCCACCGTTATATTATTTATAGAGATTATTACACAGAACAAACATAGAATAAAAAGAACTTTGGTTTGCCATTGGTAAGCATGGGAAAACCGTCTTTATCCCCAGGGAAATCCGTATTATGCCACTTTTCTCGCCAAAATGAGCAGTTGATATCATTTTCTTACATAATGTCTTACATAAAAAGAAATAAATTTATAAAAAGCAACATTTCCATTTTGATATCAAGCAATTTGTTGTTATACTTGCACATGTAAATCTTACCCACAAACAGCAAGCTAAGACACAAGGCAACAATAAAAAAAGTCTTCATCTTTCCATGCAGTTTTTCAAACCGTTATTTCTTCCCCTGGCAGTGCAAACTTAAACCTGATTTGGCTTATTTGAGAAAATTTCAGAGGGAACTTGTATTTATACCAACTAATACGGTATAATTTTATAGGGGATAATGACATTTGACAGTCGAAAAGTAATCGGAATGGACTAATTTCAAGTCCATTATCAAGGTGCGTCAGCACACAGTTAAAAAAGCATCAAGCCGTGGTGCTCCAAAGTTGGGCATGTCTTTAAAATTGTCATGGTGTTGACATATGCAAAAGGTTTGTCAGGGGTTGGTAAATGTGACTCTTTCCACTTCAATTCATTGCATTGGTCTGGCTAAATAATGACAAATACGTCGTCTTGTATTCAGATAAGGTCACAATAAAGGTTATATATATATATATATATATATATATATATATAAACTTCAAACGTATTGCTTATTTCACTGGGACGATTTGTGTTGCAACAAATGACATTTCCCCTTAATTGGATAAAAAAGTGAATGTCAAAGGAAACAGAATAAGTGAGTTGAACAACCATAACCGCTTTCAGTACACATGTATTATCTACTCCATCCCATAAAACTGAAAACTTCACAAACACATTTTTGTGTATAGAATTTGAATCAAAGTTGTCTTTCTCAATGATTGTGGCAGTGGGATTTTACAGAAACGTAACGCACATAATAGACCACCGCAGCCTTTTCATCACTCGTAACTTGCCATTATGAAACCACATGTGGTTTTTAACGTGTCACGTGGTACGGCTGTACGTCCGTCTCAAAACGAAAAATAAAAGCGAGTGGGTAGATTTTAATATATTTTTGTGTCAATTTGTTTATCCTAACACACACAAGATACTTGGACTGTGAAGAAAGTCGTGATACAATGCAAATTGCTACATTTTTTCGTCTTGGAAGTTTTTGCTATGCGTTGGGCATAGGCCTAACACCAACGCTTTACACGTACATTGTAATGTACGAGAAGGCATTTTATTACCTTTGTAATTAATTTTGCTGAACAGAATTTGAATTGCAACAGCTCGTGTGTGGGCACCAGAGACAGTAATACACAATTTAACTGATGTTAGCGCAGATTTATAACGTAAGGGCATTTTGCATCTCTGTTGATGTACATACATTTGAAACAACATGAAACTTTAAGAAAGTAATATGGAA